>VUQH01033449.1:4551-23011 GCA_015106775.1 Etroplus canarensis | reverse complement strand
AAGAAGGTAGTGAGACCTGCTATGATGTATGGTTTGGAGACAGTGGCACTGACAAAAAGACAGGAGGTGGAGCTGGAGGTGGCAGAACTGAAGATGTTGGGATTTTCCCTGGGAGTGACCAGGATGGACAGGATTAGAAATGAGTACATCAGAGGGACAGCTCATGTTGAGAAGCTTGGAGACAAAGTCAGAGAGGCAAGGCTGAGATGGTTTGGACATGTTCAGAGGAGGGATAGTGGATATATTGGACAAAGAATGTTGAGGATGGAGCTGCCAGACAGGATAAGAAGAGGAAGACCACAGAGAAGATTCATGGATGTAGTGAAGGAGGACATGCAGAGGGTTGGTGTGAGGGAAGAGGATGCAAGGGATAGAGTGAGATGGAGGTAGATGATCAGGTGTGGAGTTTTTGGTGATACAGGAACAAAAGCTCAGATGCTAGAAACTGGTCACTCAGGAGGAAACTATATGGCACTTAGCAGCTAATGTGAAAGGAAACTGTTGCTTATGGATGGTAAAATTTAAGTTTTTTTGATTCCCTAACGGGAGCAGCCGAAAGAAGAAGAAGAAGGGTACAGGACTCGTTTGACTGTTGATAATGACACACTCTTACCAGCTTCAGCCATCATCTTCACAAGGTCTTTAGCTTTGGGTCAGGGGTTGGCTCGCACATTTCGGACCAAACTACATTGATCTCTGTGACACAGAACCCGTCTCCTTCCTCCTTCCTTCCCATGATGGCTAGACATTCCCATGTTGTTTATACTTGTGGCACCTTCAAGCATCTGGAAATTGCACCCAAGGAGGAACCAGACTTGTGGATCTCCACAATTCTCTTCCTGATATCTTGGTTGATTTCTTTTGATTTTCCCATAATGTCAAACAAGCAAGTAGTGTGTTTGAGTTTGGCCTTAAAATACATGCACTGGTGTGCCTCCAATTAACTCAAATGTTGTCAGTTAACCTATCAGAACCTTCCAAAACCATGTCATCATCATCTGGGCTTTCCCACATTGTTTAAAGTCATAGTAATCTTTGTGTATATAAACTTCTGACTTCAAAGAAATTAATAAAAATCTCTCCAAAATATTATCTCTCTCATTATTGCAACATTTAGCAAATAGAAATAATTTTGGCAATCCTAACTGATGTAAAACAGGAGAAGTTTAGTCAGATTTAATTTCAGACAGTGAGAAAAAAAATGTTTATGTCTTTTTACACAGTGTATGTAAACTTCTGGTTTCAACTGTATAGTTACAGAGCAGGGTTGCTGAGTGCTAAGGGGCATAGTGTGTAAAAGTTGTCAATACTCTGCTGACTCAATAACTGCAGAGTTCCAAATGTCCTCTGGCATTAATGTCAGCACAAAAACTGTGCACAAGGAGCTATATGGCATGCATGTCCAGCGCCATGCAAGCCTTACATCACCAAGCACAATTCCAAGCGTTGAACAGAGTAGTGTAAAGCATGGAGAAAGTGAACTCTGGAGTGGTGCAAACTCTGTCCAGTTACAAAACATGCTTCTGTAACTGGCAGCCTGGTGGACAAGTTTGGGTTTTTCAAATTCTAGGACATTACCTGCCTGACTGTGCTGTGCCAACTGTAAAGTTTGGTGGAAGAGGAGTGATACTTTGGAGTTTCTTTCCTGGGGTTTGCCTGGGCCTCTTAGTTACAGTGAAGGGAAATCTTAATACTTCAGCTTAACAAGACATGCGGACAATTCTATGCTTCCAACGTTGTGGGAACAGTTTGAGGAAGGCTCTTTTCTGTTCCAGCAAGACTGTTCCCCAGTGTACAAAGCAAGGTCCATAAAGGCATGTTTGGATGACTTTGGTGTGGAATAACTTGACTGGTCCATACAGAGGCCTGACCTCAACTCCATCTAACACCTTTGGGACGAACTTGAACAGAGACTGTGAGCCAGGCCCTCTCATCTAACATCAGTGTTTCACAAATGCTCTTCTAGATGAATGGTCAAAAATTACTACAGACACACTTCAAAATCTTGTAAAAAGTCTTAAAAGAAGAGTGGAAGCTGTTACAGCTACAAAGGGAGCTCCTTTAGGTGTAATATGAAGGTGGCCCAATACATTTGTTCATATTGTGTATATTTACACACTGATGAGAGATGGTAAATAATTCACCCAACAAAAGAAGGAATGGACGACTGAGGGAGATTGTACAGACACTGGAGGTTAAAGTGTATCAAAGCACACACACATAGTTGTAGTCCAGAGTGAATGCCTAGCAGTCAGCAATACTAAGTGGACCTTAACCACAGTCTGGTGGTCACTAAGTCAAACACCAACTAATCTTAACATCACTGATTCTGACAGAAGTGCACTCTTGTATTTAGACTTCTATCAAGGGTGTGTGAGGGTAAGGCAAACAAACCTACTCAGACAAAGGGTTTCAAAGAAGCTGGATATTTTGACACAGTGACTTCGGGGCTTGACATATATTCCTGCAAATGTAATCTGCACTGTTTCATGATCTATATTCATTACACAAGTAAGTAGATTTTTTATAGAGTCACGTGTCGCCAATAAAAACAAATTTTCAAAGCCAGGTTCACACCTGGGTTCAATAAAAACCTGAACAGTATGTGTGTGTATTCAGATCTAACCTATCCCTACCTGTAATATAGTGTATATGATCATAGGTAGGATTAGAGGACACTTTAGTTCCACTGTAAATATTGCCTCCTATTCTTTTGTTCTCTTTTTGATGTTTCACCCCAGCCGATGCTCCAGTTCCATTCCATTCTTTTCCATATTGCTGTCTCATTCTTTCTCCCGACACTGTCCACCAAAGCCTGTGAGACCTGTTGTACGGACACATGATAGTGCATTTTCAGTGTGCCTATGAGAGCGTGTGCAAAATGTCAGGAGGCAGGAAACAAGGTAAAATAGCATCAAACACTGACGACATCACACCCAATATCCCCCATGACACAAACGTACACACAAACCCTGTTATATTATAGTGCGCATAAATTTTCTGAAGGCATGAGAGCTGTGTTGATGTTGTTGCCACAACACCAGTGCCAGGATGACCACTTCCAGACTGGTTGGACAAGTTATCTCTGACTGTTTAAAGCATAGGTGACTTTGTTCTGTGGTTTTACCGTCATTAGATAAAACACAAGCAAACATAAAAAACTGAGCTTGCGATGCACAAAGTAACCTGATTTTCACCATATAACCAGTGAAATTTTCATCTACCTGAATCAGTTGTGAACACTCAAACTCTCAAGTGTTGACCAAGACTGGGTTGTTAAGTAATAGTTCTAAAAAAACATCCACCTATTAATCCATTCATAAGAGCATATTTGAGGGATGTGGCTGGCATTATGCTGACCAAAATAAGACCAAGCTGCCCTAAAGTAAAATAACCAGCAGGAAGTTACAGGAATGCAGGAAGTTTTAAAAGAGGCCTAAAAGAGGACCTGTTATGCTTATTTCCAATGTCATATTTTTATTCTTGTAATTTACTAGAATAGTGTTGCATGCCTCAGGTGTCCCCATTGTGTAGTGGTTTACACATCTGTCTTACAAGCAAAAGGTCCCTGGTTCAATTCCAGGTGGGGACAAAAGCCTCTCTCACCATAGAGGATTGCGTCAGGAAGGGCATTCAGCATAAACCCTCTGCCAAATTACCAATGTGGATTAATCCACTGTGGTGACCCCTTGGGGAGAACATGAGGGAGCAGCCGAAGATGCAGCTTTGCTTCACAGTAACATAATCCTTATTAAACTGATGCTGAATCTTGGTGGAGCCTCGGAGTTCATCCATTGCCCGAAACAAGCCATTTTAGGTCTCTCTGCACTCCCCTTAAACCAACTTTTGTCTCATTGGCCTCATAAACTGAATTTCTAAAGAGCAAGTGAGTGTGCCTGAAATGACCATTTTATGGAAATTCAACTCAGTGACAACACAGAGCACAGAGAACAAAAAACTGTCTGAAACTTGGTGATTAAAGCAGTCTGAAGTTATAGGGATTACTCACAATACTCAGACCTTAATATCTGAAACTTTGGCCATGTTTAACATGAGCATCTGCTACTGTAACAGTATATACAGTCATGTGAAAAAGAAAGTTTTCATACGAGTCCTATGAAAATCTAAGTACATTCTTACTGCTTCCATAGGAATTAAGAGGATAAGTAGCAGCCAGGTGCTGCTAACCAAATACACTTAATTAACTGATCACCAACCAGTGTGACCACCTCTATAAAAGCATAAGTTTTGGCAGCTTCCTGGAATGGAGATTTCAGGTGTGTGTTAACACTAAGCTACATTTTCCCAGGAGTGGCCATCCCAGCAAATTCACCCCAAGGTCAGACTATACAATGCTCAGTCAAATTGCAAACGACCCAAGAGCTACATCTGAGATTCTACAGGCCTCAGTTAGCATGTTAAATGTTAAAGTTCATAAAAATATAATTACAAACAGACTGAACAAGTATGGCTTGTTTGGAAGGGCTGCCAGAAGAAATCCTTGTCTTTCTGTAAAACCAAACATGGCACCACAGCTTAGGTTTGCAAAGTTGCATGTGGCCACACCACAAGACCTCTGGAACAATGTCCTTTAGACAAAGAAGACCAAACTGGAGCTGTTTCGTCATCATGCACAACACAACATTTGGGAAAAACCAAACACAGCATATCAGCACAAACTCTTCATACCAACTGACAAGCATGGTGGTGAAGGGATGATCAATTGGTCTTGTTTTGCAGCCACAGAATCTGGACACTTTGCCTGGGTGGACCATGAACTTCTCTGTATACCAAACTATTCTAGAGTCAAATATAAGGTCATACGTCTGACAGCTACAGCTTCACTGAAATTGGGTCATACAACAGTACAATGATCTCAAGCACACTAGCAAATCTACAACAAAAGGCTGAAAAAGAAAAGAATCAAGGTGTTGCAATGGCCCAGTCATAATCCAGACCTCAACCTGACTGAAATGCTGTGGTGGGACCCTAAGAGAGCTGTGAATAAATGAATGCCTGCAAACCTCAATGAACAGAAGCAATGTTGTAAAGAAGTGTAGGCAAAAAATTCCTCCACAGTGATGCAAAAGACTGAAAAAGTCATATAGAAAACCATTACTCCAAGTTATTGCTGCTAAAGGTAGATCTGCAAGCTACTTAATCATGGGGTGTATGTATTTTTTCACAGGGCTGCACAGAGTCCTGTGAAAACTTTCTTTTTCACATGACTGCATATGACAGAAAACAAGGAAAAGCATAAGAGGTTCACTTTAACATCTACAGATAACATGCTCAATCAACAGCTACTGTTAATCTTGATAATACTGCCTTGATTTCAGTGGGCCTTCAGGACCCACTTACTGTGAGCCAACAGTGGTAACCACTCATCTATTGTGCTCACTAGTAAAACAACTGAGTTGGGGGTTTAATCCCTATTACAACAAGGCTGGCACCAATTCAGTGCAATCCATCCTATGATGCATAATCAAAAACCCTGAAGAAAAAAAACTGCGACCACATCTATATGACATAACGCTTCCACTGAGGGTAAGTGCCAAGCGTGTGTGTTAAAATCAGTCTGCAGCAAAATAAAAAATTCCACCTACACAGGATAATGTACATGACCTTTTTTATTCTCATCAGAGAGCCAGCTTGGCTCTGTGTTTGTATGACTATTCATGCCTCGTTATCAAAGCAATACAATTGCAGATAAAAATTATCCTGAATGACTGATAAAAACTGCTTTATCTAAACAGATTAAAGCAGATCTTAGTAAGAGTAGCAAGCAGCTGAGAATCTAACTCCTCCCCAGCCTGTAACATACAAGCAACAGGCACAGGGATTAGGATAGGAAGATTGCTAAGCATCTCATGAACAAAACACATGAATGCAGAAATCCATCCTGAAACACTTTAGCTCCAGTACAATGTAGTGCCGGCTGATTAATCATAATTTAATTGTTAATGCAACATGAATATGTGCAATGCCTGATTATTTCATTCTTCTATTCAGTGGGCAAAAGGTATTCAGTGTCATTGTTGCTGCACACTGCAAAGTTTCCTCATATCGTGCGAGCCTTGTAGAAGGCAGCAGTTTGCAATGTGCCTTAAAACATGGCCTGTCTTTCCCCCATAGCTTCTGCACTGAAGAATAAATATTCGTCTATCAATTATTCATCTTCTTAATGGATCAATGTAAATCACCAGAAACAACAGAGAAGACTTCCAACTCTTAAGAGAGGAAGATGCTCAATTTATAGAAAAATGCTGACTGACTTGACATTTTTTCAAGATGCTGCTCCTTCAGTCTAATTCCTCCAGTTTTCTGGCATCAGTAAAAAGGCATTTTAGGAATGCAGGAGCCAACCTAGAAGATCAGCCCACACTTGTGTTCTTTTGGACTGTAATAATGCACAGAAGAATAAAAGTCCTGTCCTATGGGAAGGTGGGACCTCTCTTAAAGAGCCTGAGAGAAAGGCGTTGTGCTGAATAAGCCAAACAGCTCACAAAGTCTTCTTTTGTGAAAACCATGGCTGCCAGGTCCCAATTTTAGAGCGGTATGGGTCTGTGACCCAGATTCACTGAAAAATACTCATCACAAGACAAGAAGACCTGTAGATGTTGGCCTTACATCATAGGTTTGTCTTTACTTGTCAATTAACCCTTTATGTGGAAACACATGAGGTGGGGTCAGCTCCTGGCTTATACTTCCCTGGACTTGAAGCCAGGCCTCTGCCTCTCTAAGGTGGAGGAGATGCCAAATATAGTACAAGGAAAGTGTGACACAGAACATAAGACTGCTGCTCAAGGACACTTGGCCAGCTGTAGCAGCTGCTGCAGCTGCTACTGCTGACTGACCCAGCGATGGCTGCTTCTGGGACAGGCCCTTTATTTTCAAGGAGGCACCCCAGCTGCACACCCTCCCCCACTCCCACCAACCTGGGAGCTGACGTAGACTTTCAGACACTCATCACACACGGCCTTCCCGCAGCAGGGCAGGGGTGCGATGGTGTTGTCTTCCAGGCACACCCGGCAGCTCTGCGTCGCACTTTCTGCGTCGGCCTGCTCCGCGTACAGCCTGCGGGACACGTCCCTGAAGGGATCCACCAGGTCGTCCAGCGTGTACGGTCTCGGACCCGCGTCCCGCCCGGTCTCCAGGTCCCCTTCCGATGCGTCAGGTGTGCCCGCTTCATCGGAGCGGTCAGAGATTTCAGTGTCTTTTCGGTGGCTGTCGGTGGCGATGCAGTAAACGGTGCAGTAGACGTGCTCTTTGGTACTAGCAGACTCCTCTAAAGTGGTCGTGCCGCCGCTGCTGTCCGTACGATGGCACTGACCTGTAACGGTAAAAAAATCCACTCCCCGAACGTCCGAAGTCGGTAACTCGCTCAAGGTTGGCTCGTTTTCTACCCCCGCTTCGCCCGCTTCTTCGTCCGACTTTGTAGACCCGCCGCAGTCAGCTCCATGATCGCCAGTGTCGTTGCCGCTTCCTCCGGGGTTTTCACGCTGGTCTCCGCGCTGCATCCGGCCGCCCGCGTTTAGACGGAGAGAGGGAGACTTCGAATCCGAGAAATTCCTCCTCAGGATCTCGACAGCGCTCGCCCTCCTCCTCGCTCTCCCTCCGCCGTTGCAGTTGTTGTTGTTGTTGCCCTCCGCATCCTTCTCCCGCGGGTCCCTCTCGCCTCCGTCTAATGATAACCGGGAGTTTGACCGGGCGACGCGCCGGCTCAAATCTCCGAGCGGCCGCTCAACTTTACCGTCCGTGAAGGAAGTTTGTGTCGGCAGGTTACGGGACAATTTCACCCTCCCTTCCTCGAAGCTGCCGATGAAACTCGGCATTTTACAGGCGTCAGCTATAGGGCTATCATTTTCCATTCCCGATTTGGCTCTCCCCATTTAAAGAGCGGCTCTCTCCGGAGCGTTCCGCCGCCTGCTCCCTCCGTCCGTCCGTCCGTCTGCCTCTCGCCAAACTCCCACCACCAAAACAAAACAAAGCAGGCGGCGCGCTGCTTCCGGGTCTCCTCGTCACAGCGTGCGGGAGAGCAGCGATAGGCCGATGGGAATCCTAGTGGTGGAGTTCAGCCTGGGCATTGGGAGCACGGGTCTCGAACCTGCGACTCCAGGTTTGCCCATCTGCAGTGGCTCTGAAAAAAACCTAAATGGAAATGAACACTAGTCCATTTTTTTTACATTTTAATTTTTAATTATGACTGCTGTAAGTGATTCTTTACATTCTCCAGTTGTGAGAATGCACAGCCCATACACTGAACTGAAAGGGCATAATATTATGACCACCTGCCTAATATTGTGTTGGTGCCCCCCTTTTGCTGCCCCACGTGCATCAGTGAGCCTTGGCTGCCCGTGACCTTGTCACTGGTTCGCCACTGTTCCTTCCTTGAGCCACTTTTGATACTCACTGACCACTGCAGACCGGGAACACCCCACCAGAGCTGCAGTTTTGGAGATGCTCTGACCCAGTCGTCTGGTCATCGCAATTTGGTTCTTGTCAAACTCTCTCAAATCCTTATGCTTGCCAGTTTTTCCTGTTTCTAGAACATAAACTTTGAGGACAAACTGTTCACTTGCTGCCTCGTATATCCCACCCACTAACCGGTGATGAAGAGATATTCAGTGTTATTCGCTTCACCTGTCAGTGGTCATATGTCTGTTCAGTGTATGTACAGTTTTAGAGCTACATATGCTCCCCACCAGACAACTTCTTTTTTTACATATTTCAGCAAGAGAGTGTTAAACAACATACTGCAGCTATTACAACAGCATGGCTTTGTAGTAGAAGAATCTGGGTGCTGGGCTGGCCTGCCTGCCTGCAGTCCAGACTTTTCACCCTTTGAAAATATTTGGTGCACCATGAAATGCAAAATAGGACAAAGAAGTCCCAGGACTGTTGAGAAACAGACAAGAATGGGACAACATTCCTCTTCCTAAGGTCTAGCAGCTGGCCTTTTCAGTCCACAGACTGTTGTCAAAAGAAGAGGGGATGCTACACAGTGGTAAACATGGCCCTGTACCAACTTTTTTGAGATGTGTTGCTGCTGTCAAATTCAAGATGAGCTAGTGTTTTTCATGAAATAGTCAAGTATCTCACTTTCAATATTTGATATGTTTTCTATGTTCTTTTGTGAATAAAATATTGGTTTATGAGAGTTGCAATCACAGCGCTGTGATTTTATTTAGATTTTATTCAGTGTTCCAAGATTTTTGGAGTTAGGTTTGTAAAAAGACTATGAAGATTAGTGGTATTCTGAGCAGAGTTTGTTCATTAATAAATCACTCCTGTATTTTATCACTTCATTACACTTTAATTTAGCATTAGAATTAAAATTAGAAGACTTTATTGTCATTATACAATGCATAATTAAATTGCAGAGCAACCACATCTTGGATACAAGGAATAAATGCAGTCATTTACATAGTCAGTATAAGTAAACATAAGCAGTACAAAAATGTAAAGATGTGCAGTACTGTGCAAAAGTCTTGGGCACCCATCATATCTTTATATTTTGCTCAGAAAATGGGGAATAGGGGCAACTGTTTATTGAAACATACAAACTGGAAATATAGTACATAAGACAAAAATATACTGTGCAATTCAAACCAGCTTCAAAGTCATTATTTTACTCTTCAGCACAGCCTGACATCTCTAAGGCAAGCTTTCTTGTGATTTCTTTAAGCAGTCTTCAGGAATAGTTCTCCAGACTTCTTGCAGAACATTTCAAAACTCTTCTTTGGATGTTGGCTGCTTTTTGTTCTACTTGCTGCTTCAATAATGTAGAGGGCCATTCATTATTCCGGAGACCTGTTGCCACTAATTTCCAGTCCAGTGCGTAATTTGGCATACCTCAGCCTGCTCTTCCTGTTTACCTTTCTTAAGAATGGCTTCTTGACAGCCACCCTTCCACTGAAGCCATTTCTGATGAGGCTTCAGCAAACAATAGATGGATCAACTGAAGGGCCAGCTGCATCACCTTCAGAAGTTTTCTGATGAGTCTGCAGTAGTGGGGTGTACCAGAGAGTGTGATAAGAAAGAGTACTGGACTGTAGTGGGCAACTTTGTCATGTGGTGTGAACAGAACCATCTGGTAACCTGTGATGGATTAGCGTCCCATCCAGGAGGAGTCTAACTCCTAATCGCTTCATGCTACAGAAACCGGGGCTAAGCTCCAGCCCAATGAGACTTGTAGGCTCGGGTGTAAAAGCCCAACGGACTAAACCTTTTTTACATATTCAGGAAATATTTACAGAACCTAAAGATGCTGAAAAACTATAAATTACCAGCTTTACATTTTTGTTTTTGTGTGGATTACCCAAACAAGTTTTAACATGTTAATTAGTGATCTTTCTGCTTTCACACAGAGCTGGGGTTTCTCACATTCTTTATGCTAAGCTATTGAGCATACAATACAAAGAATGATCTTAGTGTTCTTATCTAATGCATGACCAGAATACAGTGCATATCAATCTATGCATTTCATTGTGTTGGTAATAGGTATACGTAAGCTAATTACCACAATCAGTGCTTCATTTGGAAGTAAAAAGCCTCACTATGTATGGTTCTTGTTGTAAGATGTTTTTTAGACTTGTTCGTGGTAGGTTAAGATAAATTTATTGCTACATTTGGTGTATACAGTGACAGCCAAAATTCCACATTGTACTTGAAGTTGTATAATCTGACTGAATAAATAAGAAAGTATGCTGCTGATCAAGGCAAGGAAGTGTCCTTATATGAGCTCTGCAACATCAAAGTAAAAGAAATATCATGGCTCCCTCTCTTCAAAAATCCAGGCTTTCTGCCTCAGTGTGAGGAAAGCAACCACCTGCTGGCAGCTCCTCGGCTCAGGAATCTGTGGAGCTATCCTAGATAATTTAGGAGTTAAGCGTATTCTCAAGGCATAAATATATATCGCTGCGTAAGTCTTAGTCTTGCTCCTAAAAATAGATAGAAAATTTGCATCGCAGAATTTTCACTTGAAGCAGTTTCATGCCTACAATCCTGATTAGCAGGAAGAGTAGCAATAGAGGTGGTTCTAGTTCAAATAATGCTGCTGGGACCTCTGTAGGTGGAAGAGGTTTAAAGGCATGAATCATCTGATGTGGGAGGTTCCCAGTTGATAACCACAATGACATATGCTTTCTCTAATTGCTGTTGTTTCTTTGTGCAGTTGATTTTATAGGAGGGTTCGACTCATATGGTTACCAGGGACCTCAGAAGACCTCCCACCTTCAGCTACAACCCATGTATATGTAAGTATGGTGTCACTCTGTCTAGCTGTCCTCTTATCTTTCTATAAAAGGATGGTTTTATGATATACGAAGGACAACTGTATTGGGCAACATACACATTACAGCTACAGGAGTTTTTATGACATCCCATTCTAAATCCATATGAATTAAACTTTAACAGCTTCCACTCTCCTGGGAAGGCTTTTTGAAAAATTTTGGGGTGTGTCTGTGGGAATTTTTGCCTATTTATCAAGAAGAGCATTTGTGAGGTCAGAAACTGATGTTAAACGAGAGGGCCTGGCTCACAATCTCTGTTCTAGTTCATCATGAAGGTGTTCAGTGGAGTTGAGATCAGGGCTCTTTGCAGGCTATTCAAGTTCTTCCACACCAAGCTCATCCAGCCATGCCTTTATGGACCTTGCTTTGTACACTGGGGCATAGTCATGCTGAATAAGAAAAGGGCCTTACCCAAATTGTTTCCACAAAGCTGGAAGCATAGAATTTTCCAAAATGTCTTGGTAAGCTGAAATGTTGAGTTCCCTTCACAGAAATGAAAAGGCCAGGCCAGTCCCATAACATTATCCCTCCTCCACCAAAATTTAAAGCTGGCACTATGCAGTCAAGTAGGTAAAATTTGGACTTCACCAAACCCTTTCCTAAATGATTATCTAAGATCCTCTTGTATCTTCCTGATAAGCTCCCATCCTCTAAAATTTACCTACAACGGTGTATTTAGGGTCTAACTTTCATCTTGAATTCTGCAGAGGAGAATATCAGCACGGTCTTGCGCCATCAGCATAAGGCCTTATCAAGGTCTCTTTAGTTATCACTGTTGTGGTGCTTGTATCACTCCCCTCTCAAATAAAGGTGGGCCATGTAATGAAAACCACTGTATCCTTGATTATTTTGGGGGAAGGTGTTTTTCATAATTAGCTCTTAACTATCCTGTCCTATCCTTTCCACTCTGACTGGAATGAGCACCTCTCTGAGTATTATTGTTCTGTTATAAAATGGATTTTTTTGTTGTGCAAGCTTTTCCTTTTGTGTATGTGCAGGCAAGATTCTAGTTTATATGGTAATTTCCCAAGACTCAAACCGTGGATTCCAGTTTCATCTAAATCCTCGGCTATTCTTAGGCTGTGGAGCCAATAGGATATCACAAAATGAGTCCAGGCTTAGACAAGCGTGCATCCATCTCACTGCCTCAGTTTGTTGTGTAGAAGGCACCAAACAACACAGAAAAAGCTCCACCACTGTAACAAACAGCAGGGAAAAGTAATGGTGATTCCACTGATGGGCAGCAGACAGGTTATCAATAACAGTTTTTATTAGAAAAGAGCGAGAGCAAATTAGAGAGAGATACAAACGGAAAGGGGGGGTGTTTTTGAGAGACTAACACATAAAGAAAGAGGAGGGGTTTCAAAGAGAAACACAGAGTGATGGATGAAACATAGGACTAAACAAAGAAGAAAGGCAATAAAGGACCATTCTGTAGTTTTATAGGTCTCTTGCGGAAGCCATAACACAGGTCATAAATCATCAACCCCCGAGATAATTGCCACAAACACACACACACACACACACACAAGAGCTGGAGCACAAGTACACACAGGTGCATACACACAAACATCTAGACACGGTTGTGCTGGCGGCCTGTGCTCATACACATATAGAGACATAAACATATACTATATAGGCACACATACTGACACAAATATCATCAATATGCTATCATTGTTCCCCAGCTGTTGTCCTTTCAGTTTGGTGTTTATTGGCTCTGGCCAGAGGGACCAATAAAATAGCATCAGCTGTACCATCCCAAAGGAAAAACTCTCACACACACAAAACCGCCCACACACACAAATAATTTCACAACAATCACCCCCTCCAGCCTTCAATAGAAATGTGTCCTTCTTTACAAAGAAAAAAACTGTTTCATTACTTTATTGTTATGTGATAAAAAATATACAAAGCTGAAACTTCACATTCTTAAATTGTTTTATTATACATGTTTCATTTATTTTTCAACCTTTAGTTTCAGCCTCATGACCTTGATTACGTTGGTACATAGTTGTTCACGTTACAGGTTGTTCAGTACATCGTGTTCAGGTTTAGTTAGTTAGTTTTGGGATGTTCTGTTTGTATGTTATTTTAGGAATTCCTTATTCATAGGCTCTGTGTTGTTTCTTGTTGTTTTCTGTTTTACCTTATATACACACTCATGTTTGGCTTCTTGTTTGGCTTTCAGTCTCAGTTCTCAGTTCTAGTAATAGTGGTTTGAGTCAGTTTCCTGAGTTATTTTATTCTGACCATTACTCCTGTCTCCCTTGTGTATTTCCTGTAAGATGGGGGTTTGCATCGGTTTCCTGTTTTACTTTGACAGTCCCATGAGTCCTGTGTTTTGTGTTTAACTTTACTTCTCGTCTGTGTCTCCCCTGATTAGTTCCCACCATGCCTTGTCTCCCTCCTGTTTCCTGGCAATCTGTTCCCTTTCACTATGTCTTCAGCTATATCCAGTTTTCTGTGCAGCTGTTCTGAGTCCCTGTTTATGAACTGTTTCCTGAATAAAATTATCCTAAGTTGCTCTTGTCAGTCTGAGAGTCCTGCATTTGGGTCCTCTCCTGCTTCACTACACCTAAAAAATGACAGTGAGTCAATCGAAAGAGCTCATTTAATTCAAGTGTGGCACTGTAATAGGATGCCACCATTGCAATAAGTCAGTTGGTGAAATTTCTTCCCTCCTAGATATAACAAGTTCAACTGTAAGTGGTATTAATGCAAAGTGAAAATGTTTAGGAACCACAGCAACTCAGCCATGAAATGACAGACCACATAAAGTTACAGAGCAGGGTCACCAAGTGCTGAGGTGCATAGTGCATAAAAGTTGCCAACATCAGCACAAAAACTGTGTGCCACGGTCTTCATAGCATGGGTTTCCATGGCCAAGGGACTGCATGCAAGCCTTATACTACCAAGCACAATGCCAAGTGTTGGCTGGAGTAATGTAAAACATACTGCCACTGGACTCTGGAACAGTGGAAACATGTTCTGTAAAGTGATGAATCACCTTTCTTTATCTGGCAGTCTAACGGGTTAGTCTGGGTTTGGTGAATGCCAAGAGAAGGTTATCTGTCTGACTGCATTGTGTCAATTGTAAAATTTGCCAACTCCATATTAATGCTTATGGATTTGGAATGTGATGTAATAAAAGCTTGTGGTAGTGCTTTTCTCCATAATGTGTAGAACTGGATCAAAATGTGGCCGTTCACTACAGTAAATCGTGCTGATTTTAAAGTGAAGCTTACCCAGAGCAGTTAATTGTGGCACCAAGGGCTTCTTTAGAAGTATCCATTTTTGATGAGTTGCGATTGAGAACAATCTCATTGTTGCCTGAACCTTGGGTAGTACATCACCGAGACCCAACGAAACCTTTTGTGTATCTGTGAGTGAGTATCAGCTTTGACAGACCAGTAGTATTCAACATTCTGGAAATGACAACTTCAACATTGCTGCAAATGATACTAAATGCTAAGCTGTGACTTCTGTTTCTCATTAACATTTAGATAAAATGTGACGCTCTTGTTATCTACCAGAAACTGTTAGTTAAACCAGACCAAATAAGGATAAGGATGTAGCAGAAAACTATTTAGAAATAGCATGGCCATTCACAATCTGGCCACTCATAATAATTGTTTTGACAGCAAAAAACACTATTTTTTTCTTTTCTTCCTCTATCCGATTTTTTTCTTCCCTTTTATGTTTGATATTAGGGGGGAAAGTATCACAGAGCCAACATACCCTTGAGAGTGTTAAGCTCTCTCTTGAGTGTTATTATCTTTCACAAAACACATGGGACAAGTGCTTGTGATGTTCTCATCAAGCAACATTATGTTGTTAAGCTTATTTGTCAGAGTAAATTACTTAGCCAGGGACTGTACTGAACAAAATGTACTGCTTGGCTTTTCACCATAAACCTCTTAACCTTCAATGCTCTCATTACTACAGAAAAGTTCTCAGAGTACATGGCCATGTCAAATATGCTTGATGTTTTTATATTAACAGTGTATTGTGTCTTAAAAATTCAGAATAGAAACAAAATTAGCATTTAAGCTGTGAATATATATGATGGCAATTAAAGAGTTTCTGTTCTTAACATCCATCCTCTTCTCTTTTTCCACAGGTCAAAATAAACCCAGAAGCTACTCTAAGAGTGCTGCCTTACCAACGATTCCCACTTAAAATCCTGTTTTTATTACTCCCAACTGTCTTTTAATAAACAACAAAGACACAGACAAGTAGACAGAGAACAGATGACTTTCGGCAATTCAACTCACAAATCCCCCAAATACTTGGTCAGATGGCTCCCCAGCATTCTGTTTGTCTGCTGGTTTCAGTGGAGTTCCTGATGAAACATTGACCTCATGTGGCTGAACACAGTGACTGCAGGACATTATTTTTCTTCCTCAGACCCAATCAGTAGCCAGTGACTTGCTTCTCTCTTGTACTGCTGGGTATCTGCATTATGAAGGAAACCAAAGGGATGCAAAGAGGCCACTACTCATTGGTGATGTGTTTCCTCGGGCTTCCAATGAGACCTCATTGATTTTTGCTGTCAAAAAATGTTCCTAAAAAGCCCTGTTCCTTCTAGCTACAGCGGAAAAAGGTCAAAGTTTCAGGAGCGCTGGTTAAATGTGTGGTATCTAACAGCTCTCATTCGCAGATATGCCTGACCAAAGAGTTCAAAAACCATCCCTGTGTACACAATAGAGCCTGTTTAACCTCCTCTGGAACTTTTTGCTCTTTGTGCCTGACGGAAAGTCCAGCAAAGAACCTACTAACATGACTACCGATTAAGGAATGTTAAACATCTTTTTTCTAAAGTCACTTTTTGGTGCATTTTGGGATCTCATTTGCAAAGATGGCACGAGTACACGTTTTGCTCTGGCAAAATGTTGAATGTTAACTAACAGCATCGATTTACATGCTGTCATCTCATATGTGCACGTGTACAACAAACAGATCTTTCACAGACAGGCGCTGAGTAATGTACATGTGAATACATGCATGCACACGGACACACATGACAGATCTTATCACTTCACTTTTTTACTGCTAATGTGAATCTTAATGTTTACAAAAGAAAGACTGAACGCTTGACTGACTGATGCAAAAGGTAGAGACTCGCATAGATGACCCACACTCTTTAGCTGCAGCATCCTGAAGTTCAGGGGTGTTTTCCAACATGTAAACACAGCCGTGTCTCTTGCTGGATAGATATTTCGTCTTCCTCTCAAGACAGATACATAGAGGGTAATTAAGACAGAAAATGACAGAGAAAAACATCACAGAACAGCAACAGGTTCCCATCCATCTCAGTCCTCATGTAGACTCACCCGTATCTCTGAACAGTCCACTTTTTCTTAATTAGACAATTTCTAAAATGCTGGCAGCCAGATGAAGCATCCAATCAGCCTCTTTGTTTGCAATATCCAGCTGTTCTTAAGAACAACTCAAAATCAGCCAAAATCTTCTACAGGCAACACTTTATATAAATGACAATCACAGTCAGAGTGGCCTGAGTCCTGTAATGAATTGGCATTTTTCTGTCAATTCAGGGAGCTGGAAGTTAGAGAAGGAAACCCAAAAAATGCCGGTCATCATCACATGGGAACAGAGAAGCCTTTATACTGTATTCTTTGATGCGTTATTTACTGTTTGACGTTCCAAACAGCTGGGAAAAAGCAACAATACCCGGATCCTCGATGGCGCTGAAACACATCCACCCTCGCCAGCAGCCTAATGAGGAGAAAAATTATACTGAAGAAAGACACTTAGCAGCTCTCCTCTTTCAACCTGCTACTCCACTTTTAAAGTTGAAAGTGCCAACTGTATCATCAAATGGACCTCTGGAGACCCTGGTTTCTGAAAGCCACAGACTGGGACCAAATATAAAAATGTCTCAAGTTTACTTTGCAGGGTTTCCATGAAAGAAAACTAATAAAAGATAACACAAATTTAAAAATACAAATAAGAAAAATCACATTGGCATTCCAGACAGCCAGCAAGTTAAACTGAGTCCTTCTGGAAATGTGACTGAACATGTTGCATTTATGTTGCAATCACAGGACCAAATGTTTGAGGCCTTCTCCTGTTACTGAGAAACTTTTTTTTTGGTGTGAAAACACTGGCTTCTCTTGACATAAGGATGGACAGGACAGACCATTTCCCTCTACAAATTCATCTCAAAGTCCACCCTGCACATCCGTCTGCCAGTTATCTTCAGCAGTATATCTGTTTTGTAACAAAACTCTAGAGGTTCAGAGTTTCTGCCCTGTGGGGCTCCACCACCCGTCACTCTGGAGGACAGAAACAACATTTTGTGTGTTTGCATGAGGTGTTTCCAAACTGTTGCGTATTTAATCTCATGCTGCGTGTGACTAACTAGCTACTTAAAATGGGAACTGTTTGGTTTGTTGAATGCTCCTCAAACTCTCTTCAAAGAGTCCTAAATGTGAACTTTGTGTTTTTTTCTATAAACACAGTCTCAATTGTCTGCTGAGTAAAGGAGAAAAATAGCTACTAAAATGTAAAACTATGAAATGTAACTTTGACCTTCTAGACGTTTTTTATTCACATGTGGCTGTGTTTACTGTTTTTCTAGTTGACTAATACTGTACGATGTTGTGTATAAGTGGGACTACTATGTTTTCTTTCTTCTAATTGTACAGTGTATTTGAAATGGAAGGGAGGACTACAGGAGGAGAGAGAATTAGTTGCACTATAGCCTGTAATTCTTTAATTAATTGTTCTGTTAGGGCTTGAAATTCACTTTCACTTCAACATGTAATTACATTTATATTACCAATAGTCATTTATGTGTGAGCTGTCAACCAACAGTACATGTGGCTTTTTGAACATAAAATGACTCCAGATTAATTGTTTGTTTTGAAAAAATTAAATCAGGAGCTTTGAAGATTAATCAAAAGAGACAGTCAGTTACATCATTGTGAAATGACTTTATTTGAAGTGAAAGTGAATTTATTTGTTAATTTATTTGTCTTTGATAATTTAAAATTAACTGATGCTGTATAATCAATAACCTAGAAAGTCCTAATTTGGCACATTTAACAAATCAGAAAGGATTTCAAAATATAATGTGACCCAAGTGTGTGTGTGTGTGTGTGTGTGTGTGTGTGTGTGTGTGTGTGTGTGTGTGTGTGAGC
>VUQH01033446.1:0-13377 GCA_015106775.1 Etroplus canarensis | reverse complement strand
TTTTTTTTTACCAATGCCAGATTTTTATTTCTCTTGATTAATTCTTGAATTGACTATACTATTACTGTGGTTTAAACATTTGGCTCACATGCAAAAGGTCCCTAATTAGAGTTTAGGAGAAGATACAAACCCCTCTTACAACAGAAGGGCTGTGTCAAGAAAGGAATCTGTCAGAAAATCTGTGCCAAGTCACATATGCAGATTCATCTGCTGTGGAAACCACTTGGGGAAATACAAGGGAGCAGCCACACTATTACTATGATTACAAGTTCTAATGACATGCTTTCATTGTCAAAGAATTCAAATATGTCAAAACTAAAGACTTAGAAATATTTCCCTTTGAAAAACAAAGAAATTCAAAGATTATTCAGCCTTGGCAGAGGTATGCAGTCTTAGATTGCTCTTATTCTAAAGTGACACAGTTACCTCTCAGAGATAATCATACTAAAGCAACTGACTCTCTTGAGGCACTACCACTCTGTAAGTTGCATAGTGTGCTAAGCATGTTATGATGATAATTCTTGTCCAAGAACTTTCGTATATACTATAAGAGGTCACTGATTGAAAACTTTTTGGTAAGGCTAACTGCTGTAGAACATGGTCCTGCAATATAAAGCACTAAAAAGTGATTTAAAATGACTAATAAAGAGCTCACAGGCTATGAATATGAACACTTTCAAGCTGCTAACTAATGGTTAATATGTGCAGTCTAATGTAAATGGTTACCTAATGAATAATCTCAAATATAGATATTTCTGTTTGAATGTTCTGTTGCAATGTCTCTGTTCCAGAGTCACTTTGGAATTCAAATATAGAGTCAATCTCCTAAAAAACTAATATTGATAATATGAATAATATTAACAGCGTGATGCATTTAAAAATAGGAGTTTGACAACTTAACAGTTCATTGTTATTAGTCATTAAATGAGCTGGCCAAGTACAACTAAATAAAAAAAATCAGAGTAGACTTATGAAATAACAAAAGTAATGCTCTCCCTAAGCTGCTTTTCTGCCACTAGCTGCATGAAACAGTTTTCATTTTCAGTCAGTAATCATCCAAAATATAATTGGGAGTGCAGGATTTGAACTGCTAGTTGTAGTTTGCTATCTGGCCACATGAGGATAGTACAGGTCCAGCCATTAAGCTCCCTCACACATGTGTAAAGCAGCATATGGTGAAGCAATGCAAATAATGTAATGTGTCCAAGGTGATTAAGAGATTATTAAAGAGCTGTACAGTTCCTCATTAGAAATTAGGAAGTTAGTGGATTTCAAGTATAAGAGCCCAGTCTCATATGATTTTTCTATCTTCAACAATCCTTCCCTCTTTAAAATTCACAGCCTAAATGTCCTTCCAAAAAAACCCACATTCAGACACTGAGGGATGGTTGTTAGCCAGGACATTTTGAGCTGCCCTGGCAAAGTACACCGCATGTCGCTGAAAGCCAAAATTCCCCCGCCGAATGAAGCCTCCATGAGAGGTGATTTGCAGAGTGTGACTGTGAATGGCAGCCACGCGAGAAGACAAAGTGAGAAAGCAGAGGAGGAGAAGGAGGAGGAGGAGGAGGAGCAGAGTGAAGGAAGGAATGAGAGAGGTCTAAATCAATGCCATCCACTTCAGCTCAGTGCCAAGAAAGACAGATGCTCTCTCTATCTCTGTGAGGGTGCATGCCGGCACAGACACACATCAATCAGGAGTTATTTTCCTCCAAGTCTATTTCTGCTTTGACCAATTTAATCCTAGATCAATTTGAGATGGAATGTAATACAAACTGGCTCAAAATCAAATTAAACTTGAAATTGAATGCATATTGATCACAACATCCAGCTTTCTTTTCTGCCCATTAAGAAGTTGAATGAATGCCACAGTCACTGTGCATGACAATCTAAACTAAAAATGTATTTTGGCAGATCTGGAGCAAAGAAACATTGCAGGTGCATACCTAAAAAGAGATAGAAGAGCTGTTTGCAAAATCAGAGACAAATGCCTCATTTAGTCATCCTATAAAACAAAGACTTTAAGGTGGCATACTTGGAACAACTGAATATGTTAAGAGATTTTGGACATCTGAGCACTTGTCTAGACCTCATTCATTTATTTTCATTCGGAACAGTCTACTGCCTTGGAGCTCATCCAGTGTTCTTAATACACACTGCAATAAAATGCCTCCTCAAATTAGCAACTCTCAGCATGCATAACAGAACCATAATAGCCTGCATCCCTATTCAATAAAGACACAGGTTTGCATTTCTACCCCTGAAAGGAGGACTGAGTGACCCTGTTAAATCAGAAACACTATCTCTCCACTCTCTGTTTCTATATGTATACATACATTTGCAAACCCAGCAAAGCTACAAAAATAACTGCCAGGCACTGTTGAGGGCACAGATCTGCACTCTAGAAACATGAGAAAACAACCTGCTCTCTGAACAGCTATAATTCACAGAATGTCAACTTTCAGCGTTCAAATAGACAGAAGTTTTAAATGTGATATTTTAAATGTGATCTCTGTAATGTCAGCAGAAAATAAGCAGTTCCATTCTTACCTGCACCAACACTGTTTTAGTGTATGTTTTTACAAAGTGCCTCGAACTGCTGGCAGTGAGCTCTAAAACCTGTTGCACAGACAAATACGCAAAGCCAGCATAGCCAGCATACCAGCGTGCGGTCTTGGCTCACCAGCAACAGAAAGAGTTGAACACCCCACCTGTAACTGTTTATGAATCGTCTGTGCCTGGGATTTAAACACCGCCGCCTTCTCGGTCTTCATTGCTCCTGCGACCTGCCTCAGCTTCCCTGATTCCCACAGTCTCTCAGTCCTCCTGCTCACGCTAGCCGCGAAATCTCCAGCTCCTCGCCCCCCTGCCATAACAAGTCACCCTGCTTGACTGCAGCTGCATGGATTGACTGTTGAAGTTTGGCCCTGCTCTCACAGCAACCAACACACAGACTGATTTAATCATCAAGTTTCCCCTTCTGTCATCTGCCAATAAGCTGTTGGGGAAGGTGGGTGGCTGCGCTCTGCTATCAGTGACCCACTGACATTTACAGTAGTACCAGATATGACCCTGCATGTCAGGGCTGCTGTCATGTGCTTTTGACTGTACCAGTCAATCCATTGTCTTGGCTCTTGACAACGTTGTTTCTGTCTGAGTTCGACTAAATTTCCAGTGTCAAAATATGAAGCTTCAGCATTGTTTAAGTGAACAAATCTGGACAATTCTCATTATAAAACAATATTTACTGCAGTTTACTTTGCCACTGTGAGTGCATTTTGTGGCATATTTTCCAGTGTTCCACTGTGATGTAAGGCTGAGATATTTTCAGTGCAGCTATAATAGGTTTGACAACAGCGAGATGTTCAGCTACCTAAAATATCAGCAGAGTTCTCTCCACCTACACTACCTACAGTACATGTAACCCACAGCTGAAATGCAAGAAGTTTTAGGCAAGGACTCTGGAGGCTATCAGCAGGTAATGTGGGAAATGCTAGAAACTGCAAAAAGGATAAGAGTATTACAAAACAGAGAGAGGTAAAGATGGCAGAATAAAACGACATCTTCATTGTATATCTACTTGTATGCACTTCTCAAGGTGGAGTGATAAATCTGAAATTGTGTATGAAGTTTTCAACTAAACCTGCAAGGCTTTGTTTCAGAAGTGTCCTTTTGCAGATATATTATCCATATGACGAAGCCTCCTTCAATATGGAAGCATGTACAGCAAATAGAAAGGTTGTTCATGCACTGAAACACACTTGTGTTTTGAAGGCTGAATTAGAACTTTTGCTACTAAGTTTTGAAGATGTTCCTGATATATTGTCAGTATGTCTGAAATGTATGTAGCCCTCTGAAGTGGAGGGCTATATCTTGCAGTGGATGGAGACAGCCTAACTAGCTAACTAACTAGTCTGAAATAGTAAGTATTTGTGTGCTTAGTTCTAAGGTAACGTTTCAAAACTTCCCAGTAAGGGAAACTTTACATGTTATCATTGGAAACACATGGATTTATTTTCCGAACTGCATTTGGTATGATTCTTGTGGCTGTGCTTCCTTTTTTGAGAATGGTACAGATAACTTTCCCTCTCTAAACCTTTTGATTTTTGTAAATGTAAAGTTTAGTTGTTTAAAAACTTGTAATGTTAATGCACTTTTGAGGCGTTTTGAACTAGCCACTTTTATTTTTATGTGTAAACCATAGACGGTACAAAACATGGACATAGCCACCCTGACATCACCCACTGGTTAGGGAAGTTCCTTTAGACCCTAGAGCTTAGCATTTTTTTCTGTTGCCATCTTGGTGTTTTGAAACGTGATGTAACATAGTGAG
Source organism: Etroplus canarensis (assembly GCA_015106775.1). Taxonomy (NCBI): domain Eukaryota; kingdom Metazoa; phylum Chordata; class Actinopteri; order Cichliformes; family Cichlidae; genus Etroplus; species Etroplus canarensis. The sequence goes on along the minus strand of VUQH01033446.1, from coordinate 9,047 downwards.
GATAAGGCACTTTCAATCAGCAACCTACAAGGAATTACTGTACAGTGAGGTCACTGAAGGTTGTATGGCTATGATTTAACTGCAAGTAGTTGTTCATATACATTTTAAGGTCTGATTAGAATCTGCATGTATAGTGCATTGTAGTTTAGTGCCTATACGGTCATAAAAAAATAGAGGGTAAGTGGAACTTCACATTGTTGATGAAGTTTACATCACAAGGACCCAATCCACATAGACTTACTGAACTGGAAACTATAACACCAGCAATCATCTCATTCATGGCCACATGGTTCTCTTATATTTTTAAGAGTAGCCACACCAACATCAACAACCTCTCTCGAAATGCCAGTTTATTAGCTTGTACCATCATGATCCTTCATGTCAAGAAAACTAAAATGTTACTATGAGTGTGATCTAAATGCAGGCCGTGAGCTTTTCATTTACCTCCATTAACAGCACTTGACACAACTATGAAGCTCCCTCACTGATTCAATACTGTCTGTATGCCTGCAAATGTCTCTATTCAGCACTACCCTTATCTGCTTCATCTGTGGAAACCTGTGGATCAGCTTAGGCCATTAGACTACAACCACATTAACTTCGCACCCACATGGCATGAGAGTGAAAATGATACAAGTTCATAGTACTCTGCTGTATTTGCTCTCAAAGGACAGAGAAGAGATGTAGATATCAGAGGAAAATACATTTTTTTCCATGCCTGGATGGTGATGTGCAAAGATGAGTGGGGTATTAAAGAGAAATAGCCACCTTAAAACATGTCATGTGCACAAGTCATTCTTCCAATCCCCCAGGTTCACTTATTATCTGTGAATGTGAACACCTCTCCTTTACTGGTACTGCAGAATTAAGAGGAATAAGCTCTAAGCTGTTCTCACAAATCATAAGGGTTCAGCTCTCTATGAAATCCTTATGTTATTTTCTTTTTTCTCTCTAGCTTGATGCTAATGCCAATGCCTTGAAGTAGTTATTTCCAGTACAGTATATGGATTGCTGAATTTAGTGAAAAGCTATTGTAAAATGTTCATTTTTTATTGTTTCTGCAGCACACCAAAACCAGAGTACACATGTGTGGTCACATTTAGTTTTAATTACACTGCCTATACTTGCCTAGTATTTGCTGTACTATACCCTGTCCTCTATAACAGAATCAGCCTGCCCTAAAAGATGTAAACATTAAGCTGTCACGTTTGAGCACTTGTGCTGTCAGGCTATCAGTAGAAAAAAAGGTAATGTAGGAAAAAGGTTTTACAGTACAGGAAGGAATTTGTGGAAATTAAACAACATTATAGCTTAGCACTGTAGCCATACCTTTTGAATTGTTTGTTTTGATTATTTTTTTGTTCCTGTAGTACATGTAACATATATGAAAATATTTTATTATATCAGCAAGTTATTATGGGCAGCATGATGGTGCAGTGATTAGCACTGTGACATCACAGGTTTGAATCCAGCGGCCAGCTAGCTTAGGCCCTGCTGTGTGGAGTTTGTATGTTCTCCCTGTGCTTGCGTAGGTTCTCTTCAGGTGCTCTGGCTTCCTCCCACAGTCCAAAGTCATGCAAAGGGGCTATGTTGAGTGACGATTCTAAATTGACCATAGGTGCGAATGTGAGTGTGAATGATTGTCTCTCTCCATTGGCTTTGCGACAGACTGGCAATGTGTCCAGGGTGTACCCCGCCTTTTGCCCTATGACAGCTGGGATAGGCTGCAGTGCCCCCCGCAACCCAGATATGGATAAGTGGAAGAAAATAAATGAATGGAGAGCAAATTATTATATAATGAGTTTTCAAAACTGTGTTTTGTAATGCTACTTTTTGAGTTTCAATGTAAAGTAGGTTGAACTGTATATTTGCATGAAAAAGGTACCTTCGGCTGCTCCCCTGTATTTTCCTCAAGGGGTTGCCACAGTAGATTAATCCACATTGGTAATTTGGCAGAGGTTTGACGCCGGATGGCCTTCCTGACGCAACTTTCTATGGTGAGAGGGGCTTGTGTCCCCACCTGGAATTGAACCAGGGACCTTTCACTTATAAGGCAAATGTGTAAACCAATACCCTACGGGAAAACTGTATATTTGTATGAAAGGTACTATATAAATAAACTTGCGCTAAGTTTTTGATCAACACATTGAAAGTCGTCTGGAAAATCTAAAAGTCCTGAAAATAAAGTGTTATGGGAGCCTCTGGTAAATAAGAGACCAAAGCAGGTAGGAAATACAGCTGAAACACAAATGATCACAGAAGAAGCAGCTCACACAAAGTGCCTTTGCTTTTACACAAGCCACCTCTCCTGTGGAAAAGAAAATAATTAAATAAACATTATGTTGTTGAATAAAAATGAAGAAGGGGTCACTTTCATGAGAAAATAATAATATGAGGCATATGCATCTTATAAGACTTGCATATGAAACAAACATTTACTTTTTCACTATGAGCTGTCCTGTGTAGGTCATTTTGTTTCTCATTTACATGACATGTAATACTGGCCCATAGCTGAGGAAACATGAGCAAATAGGAACAAGGAGATAGGATTAACAGGCCCAAGCACAAAAAGACACACACAAATACACATACCACATACACAGAGACCATCATTGTAAATTACCCTCTCAGCTCTATAGGAGTCTACAATTTGAGGGTGTCAAAGTCAAGGTATAATATGAGCCTTACATTAATAATACCCACAGCACTACCTCTGCTAGTGCTAATGACTGCAACACATTAACACAGATGTAGCTTTGCATCACACGCCCACCCACGCCAACACACTCACACTTAAAAAGAGAAATGCAAAATAACAATGAAGATGTTCTGCACGGAGGTTGTCACAGGGCACTTACTTATACACCACCACACACATCAAATTCTCAGAATGAAGAAGCTTTAAAAGCACAATGTTTAAAACATGCAAATGCTCTTAGGGGGTGGTGTTAGCTTATACTTCTGGATTAGCATGTGTGCTAAGGGCTAGTGAAGGCAGAGGGTGGAGAAGGGGGAGAATAGAGATGAGAGCTAAAGCTTCAAGCAATACTAATGCTCAGCTAAGATGAGCAGTCTGACAACAAGGCTACAAGCCTTGTGAATAAACGATGAGTGCTAAAGCCAGAGGGCAGAAGTAGTAGTCATTTCGGCATGATGGCTGCCCTGGCCTCCCTTGACTGCTTAACATGCAAACACAAAAGCAAATACTCACACACACAAAAAGACAGACTAACATACACACACAAACACATACACTGTGTCGACCTTTTACTGTACTTTGTCCCTCTATACTGTTTGGTGAGGACATCCCTTGATGTTTGCCAGGCTGGAGGCCAACCCATCTAGGCCCACCTGGTGTGTACGTACGTACACATGAATAAACACTTAGTAGACGGAGCTGGGGGAGTCTGCCAAGCAGAGGAAGCCTTATGTCAATCAAGTGTCAGGGCAAGCAGGGGAGAAGGATATCAGGCCATGGGTGCGACACTATAAATAACCCAGCCCACCTTGGGAGCTGGGGTCTCACACACACACACACACACAAGACACACATACTTACATCACTTCAGAGGACATCGACTCACATTTATTTCCTAGAGACTTTAAAGTAATTGAACTGGTCTTTGCCAAACTCTAACACTTAGTAAACTAGTAAAACACATAGCCAATCCCCAGATTGAGAAAAAGAAACCTTTATACATAGAAAGAAACAGAAACTCAAGATTGTATTCAGAAAGTGTACCATTAAAGAATCATAAGTTCTAAACAGACCTTTAAAGAAAACGACTGTGTTATGCCATTGAGTCGCTAAAATTGAGCAAACAAGAGAGCTTCTTATGTTATCTGCTTCCATTTAATAGCACCCTCAAACAAGACTTGCGCACATATTTGTTAATTTGTATTCTTTGCACGTACACTACAAGTGAGAACAAAATCCTTTGGATTTGATATGTGAAGTGAATTCCTGAATTCTGAACAACATCTAGCTACTTTTAACATTGGTCTAAAAGCTTATTTATATGTCTAAAAGACCTTAAACTAGGGCCACATTCAAATGGATTTGAATCTATAGGGAAAGGGGATTTTCATATTGCACAAAAACTGGTGGCTTTAAACCAATCTAGAGGTCATATTGCTGTGATATTTGTAGATGCCTACTTGTTAGTTTCAAATTCTATAAAGGTATAGTTATAGCACTTTTATGTAATATCTCTTACCACAACTGGCTAATGGCACAATGATTGTCTGAATATAGGCAAAGGAAGACAAATATTTTATTAACCAACTAATCCTTGATTATTAATTTATTTAACAAGATATTGTATATTTAGGTGTATCCTGATGAAGCCTGTTAATTAAAGTAAGAACTCTTCAGTGCTCAAAAACTGCCAAAACAGCTGAAGAAAGGATATGAATACTACCATAAAGCTGGCTTCACTGTCTCCAGAATGTAAAATATCTTTTCAATTCATTCACATTTGATTCATTTTGTTGACTAAAAGCCTCAAGTGTAATGAGGAGAGGAGAGGAGAGGAGAGGAGAAGCTAGGTTGTGCTTGAATAAGAGGTGGATCGAAGGGTTCTTCTAACACATGCAAACCTATTTTCTACAGAGTGGCGGCCTCCAGTAGAGCAGAATCAGCTGTCATGGCAACATGCACTTTACATCTCAGCACCCATCATCATCATCATTATGATTATCATCATCATCATTATCAATGACGCTCCATAGCAAAGGGAAGAAACTAGGGGAGCATGCCACTGCAGTTGATCTTATGTTTTCTAGGGAAGCTCATGCGAATGAAACAAAAGAAGAGTGAAGATGAGGTCTAACAAAAGAATTGGCAGAACAATGTAGTTATGTGTGGAGTCATTCTCTGTGTTTCTCCCTGTTCCTGCTGACACACCACCTCCACCTGAACACATGGCAGCAGGCAGCAGAGGAGAGATGTGGAAACAAAACAACGGAGTTGTGACTGTGCGGGAGCAACCGTTAAAAAGGGCGGGGTGGATATGGGAGTGGGGGCAGAAGGGAAGAGAAGTCATACTTTGGGCAACGGCGTTTCGGATGACCGGACTTTCTTGGGAGATATCTGTGAAGAGAGCAAGAGAATTATTTTCTTGTTTCCCCCTCTTCAGAGATATCTCCTGTGGCATATTGCTGTTCTCTATAACAGAAATGTGTCTGACTGCTTGGGTTTTCCCGTCAGCAGGACCTGTAAGTGGTTCCTTAGAGAATAACAGTGCATTTAGTCTCAGGTTTTTCATTTATTTAAATGCAGCCTAGAGGTGTAGTGTTCTATTATGTGAGCTTTCAGTTTAACATTCTAGTGTTTTGTGGGTGAGTGCTCATTTCTAACATATCACAAAGTCAACATAAATGGTGTAAGCAGAAGCTGTACTGTAACACACAAGAGACAAAGGATCCTAAATTTCAAAGCCGAAGAGAACTGGCCCTCTGAGGTACGATGGGACCACATTAAAAGAGAATAAGTGCCACATTATAGACAGTGATAATGTAGTGACCCATTAGGCCCACTATAATGTGTGAAAAAAAGGTCCCGAGTATACAAAACAACCCAGAGAAAAGTGCACAGAAATATTATGGAGCAATTTATCAAATGTTCAAATGTGGCTGTAATCAAATGTGTCAAAGTGATATGTTAAGAAGAACCAATGAACAACAACACATCAGAGGAGACACTCAGAAAGAAGGGGAGACACACAATCACAATCACAGGGAAGGTAAGGTAAATGAAAAGGGAACATCAGTTTGCAATACAATTCCTCATGAAAAAAGTTTATATCATCAGATAAACTCTACATTAAACAATTCTGGACTAGCAAGGGCTAGATAGACTCCAACAACAAACAACAGTGGTGCATATATCTATCTCTCCTCACACATGCAGACGACGCTAAAAAAGAAGAAAATCCCACTGGACTCATATTTTGCAAAAGCAGTACTTATGTCTGCCATTGACATGCAAATCATATTCACTGGCCTCTGGTTTTTCCATATCTGTGTATTTTGCATTTGTATTCATATTTATTTGTAAAATTAGCTTTTCAGGCACTTTGAAAATATAATTGGCCACCAGGTGCTGTAAAATGTTTAAAATTTTAGCCATACCTGTAACTATTCATCTGATCTGCACAAAAAAAACCTAAAATCATCATGCAATCATATACTTTCATAGCGACACCGTGCTATCTCATGTCTCCTGCCATTGCTTTCTGCTGTTGCCACAGCTAAAATCGCAAAAAAAAAAAAATTAGGAATATTTTTGAATCAATTTCACTGCTACAAATGTTGGTTCTTAATTATCCAATCTGCACTTAAAAAAAGAAACAATGAACTGACCATCTAGTTCTCATCACCCCAAATGAGGTCGGGTCAGTTTAGAATTGGGAGCAAGTTTCTGTTAAAAGTTTCACCGTCACTGTGTTTGACCATCACTGTGTTTGACAAGAGGGAGTCAATCAGTTTTCACAAAATTGCTTAATGTAGGCTTAAAGCATTAACAACAATATGACTACAATTTCTGAAATGATAGAGATATTAAACAGCGTGAAGTGGCCAGATGGTATGGAGAATTGTGTATTTTGCCTCTGAGGAAAGTGAGCAACAGGTGGAGAGTGAAGCAATAAGAGACAACAATACTTAGGTGGCAGACATCTAGAGAGAGCGAGAATGCCAAGATAGCAACACAAAAAGAGTGGTGAGAAGACAAAAGTTCATAGTTAAGTTTAGACATGGAGAGAAGCTGAGTGGGTAAATGTGGAGGAGAAACAGAAGCATGAAGATTAAGAGAAAGATGTAAAATAGATGAGCAACAGGCTGGATGTGATAAAGATTTGTCTCCAGTGCTCAGGCTAGATATTCTGTTCAATTGCACTGTACCTTCATTGGTGCCAGCTGTATGGGGGTAATGTAGGAGGGGTCCACCATGGGCTTGGGCCGGTTGGCAGTGTCTGCCAGGAGGCTCTGCCATTGCTGTGGCAGGCCAGTGAACTTCTGCTCCCGTGGGTCGAAGCCCGTGTGGACCCGGTGCTCAAAGTTAGATGGAGCTGAGATCTCCAGCCGTTTCTTCTTCTTCCCAAACATGCTGGAAAACCCTGGCAAACCTGGCAACCCAAAAAACACAGCTGTATTAACATTCTAGCAGCAGTATTAGTTGATTTACTTTAGGGAAACAGACAGTAAAACATTACTGTACATCATCTATAACAAACTTCAGGTTGAATATCATTACTGTCCGCTAAGCTCCATGAAGTTGCATGGCTGTGAAGCTACATCAGGTGGGGTGGAAGTGAATAAGCGTTATCAGAATACTTTGCAACGCTGCATGTTCAAAAATGCAGTTTTCCACGACACAAGAGGCATAAGGAAAATCCTCAGAGGGTTTTCTTTGCAAATCTTGGTTTAAAAAAAATAATCATGCATTTTATTATGTCAATAGATCCATGATATTTTTTCATTAAAAACTGGTGATACGCTCCATTGCATGGACTCACTGATACTATATCCTAGATGAAACCAATTAGAGGCTAGTTTCGTGTTATATAAACTATCACTATGACTGGAGGATGCTTTTTACTCAAATTAGTACAATTTGCTTTTAGCAGTAAAAACTAATAATTATTTGTGAAGATTCTATCTAAACACTTGAATTGTTTAAGGATATGGACAAGCACTTCAATATCTAACCAGCTACATGTATTTAGTCTTTTTTTTAATAGTATTAACATACACATAGCAAACTACAATCCATTAAAAGCAGGTACTAATTAGAATGATGACTATGTTTAATGTGTATTCTTTCTTTTGCTTAACATGCCAAGACTGAAGTATCCTAGATATGTGACTAGCGATTTAATTTGAACGTTTGTTTTTTAATCTTTCTGCTAACTTGTTTAGTACTGCTGTTCTGTAGTATGATTAACCTCTAACTTACAATGCTGCAGGACATCAGCAAGGAAAGAACAAGCAAAAATGTCCAATGTCCAGTGTCCAATTTGGTTATATAATGTAAACATCAGGGGAAAATACAGCTAATATGTTGAAACTAAGATAAAAGAAGAAAAATGATGGCAGTCAGGATTTTTACATGTGTTTGAGAGTGGTTTATGTATAATATGCAGCTATAGTCAGAGGCATATCATGCATGAAAGCTCCTGTCTGTGGATTTACAAGCTGTTTGTGATTCTGGTGGTTTGGGTGTATGCATAATGTCCAGTCATAGGAACAAAATGTCATAATGCTGTTGGTGTTGCTGTGAATGGAGTCTATTGTGTCATTCCTCTCTGAGAGGCATTGTCCTCTGAGAAAAACAGCCCCCACCCACCCACCTCCTTCTTTTTTCCTCTTTTCCTCCATTATGGCTTTTGCAAAGATAATGTTTGCTGTGCTTGTCCATTCCACTCAATCATGTATCCATATGCATGTATTGCACATGGCCATTATGCACCAAAACAAACAAAAGACCTCAATGGAAAACATATCGGAAAGAAGTCAACAAACCCACTTGAGGATTTTAATTTCTAGATTGTCTTTAGAAGAAAGAATGCCCAGCCCCTGTTAGAAGAACACTTAGATCACTTACAGCAGTTACCGTGCTAGACCACAAGAAAGCAGGCCTTACTTGGCCATGAAACTGACAGTCAGTGAAAAGTCCAATTACTTCAGAGCCTTAAAAAGTGGGGGACTATGTACACTGCCCGGCCAAAAAAAAAGTCGCCACCAAAAAAAAAGGTCACACACTCTAATATTTCGTTGGACCGCCTTTAGCTTTGATTACGGCACGCATTCGCTGTGGCATTGTTTCGATAAGCTTCTGCAATGTCACAAGATTTATTTCCATCCAGTGTTGCATTAATTTTTCACTAAGCTCTTGCACTGATGATGGTAGAGTCTGACCGCTGCACAAAGCCTTCTCCAGCACATCCCAAAGATTCTCAATGGGGTTAAGGTCTGGACTCTGTGGTGGCCAATCCATGTGTGAAAATGATGTCTCATGCTCCCTGAACCACTCTCACAATTTGAGC
>VUQH01033445.1:0-14514 GCA_015106775.1 Etroplus canarensis | reverse complement strand
TTTCACTTTTTTTCTTTTTTTTTTTTTTTTTGTTTTGTTTTTTACACTTCCTCTTCTTCGACTTCACCGCTTCCTGTTGCGTCCCACCCTCGCTGTTCGCGGTGGCGTCTGTCAGCCTTACAGCTGACTTTGCTGTTTTCTGAACGGAGATACCACAGCAACACTTTCATGCAATGTCCTCAAATTTGGCAGAAGTGTTGACTCGCAGGATGAACTGATGAGACCTTTTTGGGTAAAAGTTACTGATCTCTTAAAAAAAAGACTGCAGGCCCAAACTGAATTTGTTTAAATGTAAGGAATGTTTCTAACACTGATGAAAATCCTCTGCAGTCAGCGACTGTTTGAAGTGTAGAACCCACGGACTTCACCACACGCTGTGTCTCCTCCTCAGTTCGTCTTCAGAAGCTGCTCTGTCGGGTTGAGATCAGGTGACTGACTTGGTCGCTGAACTCCAGCATCCCGTTTCTTGGGCTGCTTTTGCTTTGTCTGATTATCCATTTGCACTTTGAAGTTCTGTCCATCAGTTTTGCAGCATTTACCTGAACCTGAGAGTGTAACTGTACACCTACAGTTCATCCTGCTGCTTCTATCAGCATCACATCATCGGTAAACACTGGTGAGCCGGCTCCATTGGCCATCGCCACAAACATTACCTCCACCATGTTTGACAGATGATGTGGTGTGCTTCAGACCATCAGCTGTCCCTTTCCTTCTCCACACGTTTCTCCTCCCATCCTTCTTCTACAAGCTGGTCTTGGTTTCATCTGTCCAAAGAGTTTTCTCCAGGCTCTGTTAGATCTTTTCTGGGAAAGTCTTTTTCCCCTCATCATCATTAGCATAACACTTAACGTGCGTAGAACCTGCGGTCTAATGTGAACCTGCTGCTGACTTGTGTTTCCAGGAGGAACTCGACAGAGGAGCAGGATTCCTACAGAGGACAGCCGGGAGTCTGCGGCCTCACCAACCTGGGCAACACCTGCTTCATGAACTCTGCTTTACAGGTTCCAGCCTTTTTTTGTTTGAGTCCACAAATTACAGCAGAAGCACAGGCTGGAAGGAGACGATGACCGTAGCCAAGTCTTCGTATGAAGCATCAGTTTTAGCGTTTTAGCCGCGCCTGTGTTGGTTTGTCTGGAGCCAGGAGTGACCGTATTTGTATGAGGGGGTGGAGTATTGAATTATATCTCTGGCACAGAAATCTGGATGTTTCTGTTTTCTGCAGAGAGTTGCAGTGTTACCATGATACGGCATTACAGATTTGGAGAAGCTTCACCAAAGTTGGCAGAGGAGCCAGAGGCGTAATGAACAGAAATCATGAGGGGAAAATCAGACCTTTGCAGACATGGTCACCTGATCTGATCGGGGTTATCATCCCACAGAGGTGTTGGCCCTGGTCTGGCAGGTGCATGTCGTCAGATTTTTTGCTTCGCTTGCACCGTCCCCACGGCTCGTATTGACTCCACCTCAGTGTAAAATGGCGACCTGTCTGACCCTCCGACATCTCGCTGCTGCCCAAGTTGCATTTAGTAGCTAGGTGTCCCATTACTTTTGAACTCGTGCAGTTGGGTGCTGTGGGTTAGTCGAGCTTTGCCTCCCACACAACGCTTCCTAGTTTTATTTAAAGTTGGATTAAAGCTGAGGCGTTCATTTTGAAACGAAATCTGCTGATCCTTGTGACTGTCCGAATACTTGTGACGCAGGCTGTGTTTTGGAGTCGCGTTATTTCCAGTTGTGAGACATTTTACTGTTGGATGAAAAATACTCGCTCATCTGGAGTTTGATGGCAACAACACGCCCCTAAAAACTTGAACAGGTCCACGTGTCCCCCTCTTTTTTTTTAACAAGCGTCCAAAAACATCTGGGAACTGAGGAGACCAGCTGCTGGACCTTCGGGAAGAAAATGTTGTCCCACTCTTGTCTGATATAAGATTCCAGTTGCTCAGCAGTCCTGGGTCTTCTTTGTTGGTGAGAGGTCTGGACTGCAGGCAGGCCAGTCCAGCACCCGGACTCTTCTACTATGAAGCCATGCTGTTGGAATAGCTGCAGGGTGTGGTTTAGCATCGTCTTGCTGAAATATGCAAGATGTGGTCTGGAGGGGAGCAGATGTTGCTCTGAAACCTGTATCTACCTTTCAGCATTGATGGAGCCTTTCCAGATGTGCAGGTTGCCAGAACCATAGGCACTAATGCACCCCCATACCATCAGATGTCCATGCTTTCAAAACTGAGCGCTGATAACAAGCTGGATGGTCCCTCTCCTCTTTAGTCTGGGGGACAGGATGTCCATGATTTCAAAAAAAGAATTTCTCTGACGTTTCACAGCAAGATGGTCTGGGTTCGAATCCAACAGCTGGCCAACTTGGGCCCTTCTGTGTAGAGTTTGCATGTTCTGCCCGTGCTTGTGTGGGTTCCTAAACCCATGTTTGTAATGCAGCCTGAGGGCCTGAACATCACCAGCATCCAGTGTTGGTTTTCAGCTGTGACATCTCCAGACCCTCTGAAGCTTTTGATATTTTATCAATGATGGAACAGTCAAAGTCTTTGCAATTTTATGTCGCGCAACATTATTGTGAAATTGCTCCACAGATTGCTGAACTTCTGCTCATCTTTGCTCCTGAGAGACTCCGCCTCTCTAAGGTGCTCTTTTTACACCCGGTCACATCACTGCCTGTTGCCAGTTAATTTCATTAGTTGCCACATGGTCCTCCAGCTGTTTCTTTTTTAGCACCACTTACTTCTCCAGGCTTTTGTTGCCCAACTTTTTGAGACGTGTTGCTGCCATCAAATGAAGGAGGAGTTGGTATTTTTAATGAAACAGTGAATGTCTCATTTTCAACATTTTTCTATGTTTTTTGGGAATAATATATTGGTTTATGAAATTTGTGTGTTTGCTTATTTTACACCGTGTCGCAACCTTTTAGAAACTGGCGTTCTATGTGCCGCTCCAGAGGAAGCGCGGGTTTGTTTCCTCCGTGATATTTGGGCGTCTTTGAAGTTCTCTGATGGGGGTTTATCAGGTTTCATCGTGAGACCTGCTCGGTGCATAATTAACACCTGTTTGGTGTCAGTGTTGCTCCTCACGTTTCTGCCAAGACGCTGAGCCTCGACTTCCTCTGATGCATAATTAATATTTACAGAAAAATGTCACTTTATCCATCAGAACAGATTTATTCTCAACATTCCAGAATGAACATTAAAGGTAACACAAACCCAACCAGGCGCAGAAACCACATATATGAATGTGTCATGTGACTGTTGTTGGCTTATAAAGATGGAACATTTTCCAAATATAACCTGTAACCTTAGAGCTTTGCGTGATTCTCAGATCAGAATAAGGCTTGTATATGTTCTACTGGGCCTTTTGTGCAGCCCCTCAGGTCATCATCTGAAGAGGGCTGTTTTAGCTCCTCCCCCTTTTAAGCCAGCTTTCTCCTGACTGGCTCAGCTGCTCCTGTAAGCATAGAAAGGTGTCCATCCTTGTCCTTCTCCTCCTAACTCCTCCCTCGTCTGTCTCTCCGCAGTGTCTGAGTAACACTCCTCCCCTGACGGAATACTTCCTGCAGAGCTCCTATGTGGACGAGCTGAACTTCACCAACCCTCTGGGGATGAAGGGAGAGATCGCCGAGGCCTACGCCGACGTCATCAAACAGATGTGGTCTGGGAGGCATTACTCTGTGGTCCCGCGCGTCTTCAAGGTACCGACGGGTGTCCAATTACATTCTGTGGGAGCCTGTGCCACCACAAGCCCCCCTCTGGCCACGCCCCTGATGCTGTGGTTTGGCTCTCTGAGCGTTTAGTTAGCTGATAACCGTGTGGATGTTCAGGCAGCCTCTTTAGGGAGACTAAATATTTCAAAGTGAGTGGGCGGGGTCTCTAATGGCTGGGTTCCTCTGCTTCCTGTTTGTGTGCAGACGAAGGTGGGCCACTTTGCGTCACAGTTTCTGGGTTACCAGCAGCATGACAGTCAGGAGCTGCTGTCCTTCCTGCTGGACGGGCTGCACGAAGACCTGAACAGAGTCAAAAACAAAGAGTACATCGAGCTGCGGGACGCCGACGGCCGACCGGACCAGGTGAGCTGCGCCGGCGTTCTTACCTTTAAGTGTTTGTTTTTTTTTGGTTTTACCAACCTTAGCTTGAGCTCGTGTTTAACCCCACAGGCAGTGGCGGAGGAGGCGTGGCGTAACCACCTCCGGCGGAACGACTCGGTGATCGTCGACACGTTTCACGGCCTCTTTAAGTCCACGCTGGTCTGTCCCGAGTGCCACAAGGTCTCTGTGACTTTTGACCCCTTCTGCTACCTGAGCGTCCCACTTCCTGTGAGCAAGGAGCGGGTCATGGAGGTCTTCTTCGTCTCTCTGGACCCGTACGCCAAACCGGTCCAGGTAGCGGCTTGTCGCTGGTGTAAAGCGGGCAGTAAACTATGAATGTTTTCTCTGTAATTCAGTTCCGTCACGATGTTACGTCTGAACTGTTCTGCTTGTGCGTTTGTGTGCAGCATCGCGTCGTCGTTCCTAAAGCCGGAAAAGTGTTGGATCTCTGCTGCGCTCTGTCCGAGGTGACCAGCGTACCGCCCCCACAGGTCAGTGTGTGTGTTGAAGGTTTCAGCTGAAGCGTGGGAGTTTTCACACACCGTAAGAAAACGTTGATTTGTGGAATCGTTCTGTTCATTTCCAGCTCCACGTTTTCATTCCTTGACTCTAGTGGGGCAAAATAATCCTTCTTTTTCTACTACTGGGCTGTGGATTTGCTCCAGTTTTAGCTCCACCTCCTTTAGCGTAGCTTTCTTCTGATTGGCTACTATTTGAACAGCAGGTGGGTGGTTCCTCTGTGGTGACACAGTGGTTTTCTGTGGTGTTTGGCTAGCTGTTTTGTTTAGCCTGATAGCTTACATCGTTCTCTTATCTCGCCTGTGCCTCTCTCTGCTCTCCTTTCTGTCTTCTCTCTCTCCTCACCCTCAACCGGTCGAGGCAGATGGCTGCCCCTCCCTGAGCCTGGTTCTGCCGGAGGTTTCTTCCTGTTAAAAGGGAGTTTTTCCTTCCCACCGTCGCCAGGTGCTTGCTCATAGGGGATCATCGGATTGTTGGGGTTTTCCCTTTAACACTGTTTTATCTTTACAGTGTGAAGCGCCTCGAGGCGACGTTTGTTGTGAATTGGCGCTTTATAAATAAAATTGACTTGAAATTGAATTGAGTCCTCTCCGCTTACAGATAGAGCCGCATGGCTGCCACGACCGCATTAAGTATGTCCACTTGGTGTGACATCATATAGAGCCTGGAGTAGAAAAAAACTGCGGTGAACGGCGTGTTTTTAGATTTCTGGATAGACGCTGACCTCATGATTGGAGGACTCAGCCGTCTGAAGTGACCGTAGTGCCTGACTCGTAGAGCCACGCAGCCACCGGGCTGATTTGGAGTGTGTGTTTCAGATGGTGGTCGCTGATGTCTTCAATCATCGTTTCTATAAGATCTACAACACTGACGAGTCCCTGAGCTGCATACTCGACCGAGACGACATCTTTGTGTAAGAAGACAGAAACAGAAGCCGTTCTGGTTAAAGATTGTGTCTCGGGTCGTGGGTTCGCGTCTCACCGGCTGAACTTGTATTCAGGTACGAGCTGAGCGTGCTGGAGGAGGAGCCGGAGGAGCCGGTGCTGCTGGCGCTGTACCTGAGGGAGCGCTCGCACTACAGGGACTACGGCTCCGGCAGCAGCTCGTACGGCACGTCGCTGTTCGGACACCCGCTGCTGCTCAACGTGCCGCGCAGCAGCTGCAGCCAGGAGGCGCTCTACAACCTGTTCCTGCAGAGACTGGCGTGAGCAATGCACACACACACACACGCACACGCGCACACACACACACACAGGGACTAACTCTTTCTAACTGTAGGGGTTTGTGACGCAAGGAGATAAAAACCCTTTTCTTATTGGTGGAAGTGTCCCCATAGCATAGTGGTTTACACATTGGGCTTACTAGCAAAGGGTCCCTGGTTTGATTCCAGTTGAGGACATAAGCCCCTCTCACCATGGAGGGTTTTGTCAGGAAGGGCATCCAGTGTAAAACGTTGCGGATTAATCCACTGTGGCGACCCCTTGGGGAGAATACAAGGGAGCAACCAAAGGTACAGTTTTTTTCCTATTGGTGTCAAAATGCATCACATCAGCCAATCAAAACATGGCATTTGGTTGCTAAGGAAGAGGGGACCATTTTGGGAGTGACGACAGAGGGACACAGAGGGACAGTGAGTTTAGAGATTGGACAGATTTGTGTGTCTGTGTTGCATCTAATTGTGACACCTAGTTACTGAATGTTGCTGACTCGTACTTAAGGTTTTGAAATTTAAACTTCATATTTTCATTCTAAGTTATAAAAATGGTTCGTTGAGCATGTTTGTGATTTTCAGAGTAAAAATATCAAACTTTTTGCTTTGATTTTGGGCCCAGTGTGTTAATACAGTTTGTTAAAATAAAAAAAGTTACAAAGTGAGGCTGTGATGACAAAACGACACCAAACAAGGCGAGGTGAACACTTTTTAAGGTCCGATATAAAAGAACAAACAAACGGAGTCAAGAATACCCCAGAGGGTTAAAGTGTCCTGCGTTTCACTGAGGATTTTTTTTGTTGTGCGTTTGCAGGCGCTACGTGCGACCTCCTGATCCCTCTGAGGAGCTGGAGGAAGAGGAAGAAGAAGACGATGACGAAGAGGAGCTTTACAAAACCCAGACCAACGGCATCAGTGACGGTATACATCTGTCCTGCAGGACCTTTTCTGCCCCCTGGTGGGCGTGGCCGGGACACGTTCCTTCAGCCCTGCTGACTCTCTTTGTGTCCTTTTCTCAGATGAGGAGCAGGAGGGCGTGGAGAGTGCCGGACCCTCCCAGACGGGACCCTCCTGCTGTGATGCATCCCCAAGCGGCCAATCAGATGGCGCCGCCACAACTGAGCCGCAGCCTGATCAGAACCACGCTCAGCTGTCACCGGACCACGTGGATGCAGAGACCAGCAATGGCTCCCTGAGTCAGACCGAGCCCGTCTGCGGCGCAGACACCAACAGCACCGATGACATGGAACCCTGTGAGAACTCGGGTGGAGCCGCCAGCGTCGACGGCGGCGGCTCAGAACGGCCGGCGGAGCAGGCGCAGCAGCCCTGCGAGGCCAAGGAAGAAGAAGAAGAAAATGAAGAAGACAAGCAGGAGGAGGCGTGCTCTCCCAGCCCGTCAGCCAATGACCATCCAACTAAGAGGAGGGCGTGTCGTAAGAGGAGGAAGAGTCTCTTCAGCATCCAGGCGGTCAACTCCAACGGGACCACCGAGAGGGGGATGGGAGAGGGAGGCAGCGCCGTGTCCTTCAGCTGTGAGTCTGAACATGAACACAACTCTGATTCATATCTGTTTCTATTCGTTACGGGCGCCAAAGTGAGACAGCGGTTAGCACTGTTGCCTCACAGCAAGAAGGTTCCTGGTTCAAATCCCGGCTAGGGCCTTCCTGCGTGGATTTCCTCTGGGTCCTCCAGCTGCCTCCCACAGTGGCTGAGAGACAGATAACGTGCTTTAAGCGTGCGCAGCAACGTGTCTTTCAGTCCACAGGACTCTGAGCGTAAATACGAGAGCGTGACATCATATGTTAGAATGACGCTGAGGCAAACGTGCGTCCAGCAGGGGGCTGAACTCTTTTTATTCAACACACTCAAATCAAAGCTCGGCACGTTTCCACCACCTTTAACAGACATTTCATCACGCCGTCCGTCGTGCCGTTCGGCGTCGTTTTGAACACTGACGTCTGATTTGCTTGTCCGAGTCGGCTCACGCTGTAAAAACATGAGTTATTGTTGTTGTTTTTTTCTGTTTAGATTTATTTTGATTTCCGTTTGGTTTCAGTTGCGTGTTTATTAGTAAACTTGGAGATGATGTTAGTCAGGGGAGGATTTCAGATGACTTAGTGAAGACGCCTCGCAGTCATGTAGCCGTCCTGAGGCTCAGTCAACAGAAGAGCCAAAGTAACTGAGGAAACTTTATGGTCTAGTTTCTGTTTTTGTTTCAGTTAACCAAAATGTTTCTCTAGTTAAGTTTTAGTGAAGTATAATAACCTTTTGACAGATAATAAAGAATGTTTGAGGTCAAGATGCTGTGCAAAAAGTAACTGCCTTAATCTACCAATAATTATGATGAGGTAACCCCTTCAAACAGCCTCAGGATCTATATGACAGGAAGCGAACAGGACCAACGTGTTCAGACCCACGCGTCCTGTGTGGGTGATGGGTGGTGTCAGCTGGTCCTGTGGCAGCTCGTCTGATTTCATTTGTCTGCTCTCTGCAGCTCAGCCCTACGTGGCCATCGACTGGGACCCCGACATGAAGAAGAGGTTCTACAATGAAAACGAGGCAGAGGTATATTTTTCACCCACTGTGGGAGACTGTATTTAACGAGCAGGAAGAGAGTGCAGGCAGGGTGGAGGGGGTGGAGACGAGGGACAGAAGGATAGCAGCAAGAGCGAAGTGGAGCTGGAGGCAGATGATCTGCTGCGGAACCCCCAAAAGAAGAAGTGCTTTTTCTCTGCCCTCCCTCATTCTTCGCATCACTGATTGTTCGTGATCAAACTGTCCCTGTCTTCTCTCTATGTCTCCGTTCCGTCTTTTTTTCTGTCCTCCTGTGTAGAAGTATGAGAAACACTCCAGCATGGAGGTCCCTCAGCAGCAGATGACGGTTCAACTGCAGGAGTGCATTGAGCTGTTCACCACTGTGGAAACACTGGAGGAGGAGAACCCATGGTAACACACACACACACACACACACACAGCTGTCTGTGCTGTAAAATAAAATGTGTCCACATACGTGTGGGTGGCCTCTTGTCCTTCAAGCTCGCGTCCTCCTCTGGTTCTGGACAGTATCTTAGCTCTTCTGGACAGAGGTGTCAGATGTCGTCCGTGGAACACCAGATCACCACGGCGACCTCTGCTAGCTCTTCTTCGAGCTTGTCGTGTTCCTTCTTCCTGGTGCCGTCACTCGGGACTGCTACAGCCTCCTTCCTCTGCTTGTCCACCACTAGAACGTCCGGTTGGGTAGCCATCGCCAGTTTAGGTGTTTGTGTCTGGAAGTACCACGGGATGTTAGCCTGCTGTCCATCGTGTAGCAGACGTTCACTTGACTTAGCCAGGCTCTGCTCTTTCAGGTCAGCAGTTTGAACACGGTGTTTTTGGGTCTTGGTACCCGAGCTTGGAGTGTCCTGGCTTGTGTCGTATCTCCTCAGTCTCTAGTGTCAGATGTTAGAATACTGAGCTCCTGGCTGTTTCAGCGTTAGATTAAATGTTGGGTTTTTAAAGAATCTGAACAGGCTCCAGCACAGATCCTGTTGATCAGGTGACGGCTGAGCCGGTGCGACTCTTAGCGTGCGTCTCGCATATCTCAGGTAGGCAGGGAGCGTAAGGACGTCTTGCCACGTCTTGCCACGTCTTGCCAGGATACGAAGCCCGGTCTCCCGTGTGAAGGGCGGCTGGTCTCCAGCTGAGCTGACACTTTGTGTGAGATGAGATGTTTTGGGGTAAAGGAGAAAAGAAATCCACAAACCAGAGTCTCGCCAAAGTTCTCAGTGCCATGTATTTATTTGTTTTCAGTGCTATTTATTTACAGGCTTGAACAAAACAAACAACCGAGAGCAAACCTGCAGGGAGAACCAAGGCCAGAGCAGTGCTACAAAGTCCCCATGTTCAGACTAAACCAGTCGAGATGTGTGCTGTCCGACTGATGAGCACACCTGTCTCTGCCAGCACGTCCTCGTCTTTTTCTGTTGGACTAATGGTCGACCTAATGGTACACTGACTCGCTTCCACCATCTTGTGGTACAGATTGGTATTACACAAACATACAGCAGGACTTTGGCTCAGAAACTGAATACAAAGATGGTTTGGACCCTTAATCAACACATCTGTAGCAGTAATTCATCTGGATTAATCTGATTTTACGATAATTTGCCTTTAAGAGTGGGATATATATTCACTGGCCACTTCATTAGGTACACCTTGCTAGTACTGAGTGGAACCTCTTTTGCCCAGATTCAACAAGGTGCTGGAAACATTCTCACAGATGTTGGCTGCTCCTGTTAGAGTCTGGTGACCGTCAGAAAGTTTTTACTGTCATGAAATGTTTCGATTTAAATGTCATTAAGCGTATTGCAGGATTCAGTATAAAAACTGTGTGTGTGTTTCAGGTACTGTCCGGTGTGTAAGAAGCACCAGCTGGCCACTAAGAAGCTGGATCTCTGGTCTCTGCCAGAGGTTCTCATCATCCACCTCAAGAGGTTCTCCTACACAAAGTTCACCAGAGAGAAGCTGGACAGCATCGTGGAGTTCCCCCTCAGGTACACACACACACACACACACAGCAGGCCCACGACACTGAACTCTGACACGTGTTTGTGTTACAGAGACCTCGATTTCTCCGGCTTCCTCCTGAGGAAGACCCTCTCCAGTGAGGAGCCTCCGAGCCGCTACGACCTCATCGCTGTGTCCAATCACTACGGAGGACTCAGAGACGGACATTGTAACGCCCTTTTGCTTTTCTGCCAGCTTGCCGTTCACCACGCGACTCTTTCTGACCCCTTGTGTTTGTTCCTCCAGACACCAGCTACGCGAGGAACAAGGATAACGGTCAGTGGTATTACTTCGACGACAGCAAGGTGACCTACGCCAGAGAGGACCAGATCGTGGTCAGTAACACACACAGATACGAAGAACAAAGGAATCAGAGCTCGTTACACTGCACAAGTCGAGCCTTTAGATCAGGTGCAACGTGCCTTGAATCAGTCACTGACTCGGACCTCATTTGCACCGGTCGCCTAACTTTCACAACAACACAAAGTGGTTTTCCCTTCCCTTCTCGCTCTAACAGTCACTTTTTGTGAGTCTTGGTTCTCCACACACAAACACTCTGTTACACAGGAGAAAAAGGTATTGTGGGAAACGTGTAATGTTGTTAAAAGCTGCTGCATCTGTAGTGAGAGCCTGGAGAGGTGGAGGTATGCACTGGAGAGAAGAGGAATGAAAGTCAGTAGAAGCAAGACAGAGTACATGTGTGTGAATGAGAGGTGAAGATGCAAGGAGCAGATGAATTTAAATACCGGGGGTCAACCATTCAAATCGCAGACAGGGTGGAGGCGGGGTGGAGTGGGTGGAGACGAGTCAGGAGGTGAAGCTGATGTTTCTCTGTGTCTCTCCTCCTCCAGACCAACGCTGCCTATGTTCTGTTCTACCAGCGACAAGACAAGATCAGAAAACCCACGCTGCCCGCCCCCGTCACAAACCCCGCCTCCTCCGCCCAGATGGCCAACGACATCACCTCCAGCAAAGACGAGGAGGAGGACGCAGGGCTGGGCGGCGCCACCGCTGCAGCCTCCTCCTACATCACCATGGAAACAGAATGATTGAGTTGAATTTGTGGTAATTTGGTTTCTCCATCAGAACAGCCTTTTACTCATTTTTTTTATTTTATTTATTTTTTTATTTTGGTGACAACACTTGAACTTCCTTTAATAACTTCTTTATATTCCAAAAAGCTCCCAGCTCCCATTTTTCTCCTCCTCCGCCGTTTGCTGCTCGCTCGCTCACGGGGACTTTTTGATTCTCAGGTAGTTTGATGCACAAAGACTGAAGTTTGCTGGAGCAGCTCAAACTCAACTAAACACAGTCGGGGAGGAAACAAACCTGCAGCGTTGATTTTATTTCATTGATATGTTCGGATGTCTAAAAACTGTTGAGATAAATAAAATAAAACTGGGCAGTAAAATGAATCATTTCTACCCGACTTGCTTAACTTGAGTAATTTCAGACGTTTAAAACGGGTCCAGGTTGGGAAGAGCAGCGGAGCAGATTCATAGAACTGCCCCTGTCGTCAGCTGACGTTCCTTTTGTATCCCACAGACTGTATATAAAAGATGGACACAGCTGCCGCGAAGTCTGGTTACCAAAAAAAACTCGTGATTGACAGTCGTTGGTCAATCAGCAAATCCGGAATAATCCTCCGTTTTAATGACGACTAATTTACAAATTAACTTAATGTTGTTTAACAAGCAAGCACACGAGCACACCAGGAAAGTCACGCCGCCCTGCTGGCCAGTAGAAATTATGGTTCGAGGCCCTTCAGACCGAGACGATTCGTCCAGTTTTTACCCCATGTGTTCTGTCATCCCAGCGAGTTTCCACAGATAACATCGTGACAGAACCGGCGAAAGACGCCTAAAATTTGCCAGACCGGGTCCAACTCAGGTCAGACCCAGGTGACCTTGGGACAGAAGCTGGTTTGCCGAAGAGCCTCGTGATCACCGCTCGTTATTCTTACTGCGCTAAAAGCTGCCGATTTTTATACATGATATAAATGAACTGGTGTTTATACCAACCAATGGGAGGCTTCTTCACGTCAGTAATGAGAATTCTCTGCACAGCCAGAGCGACTGATCTCCCAGCATTCACCTGGGAGGTCAAACTATCAACACGCTTCTGAGGTCGTTTAATGAAATAAAATAAACGCCTGAAGACATAAAGAGGACACGTCTTCAGTTTGGTTAGACTGGGACTGACCCCACATACTGAAGAAAAACTCATCACCGACTCAGAAACCTCTGGTAACCCTCGCACGGTCACATGACCGTTAGGCCAGGAACGAGTTTGCTGATTGGCTGAAAAGAGAATTGGTCAGCGAGTGCACGTCGGGTTCAGGTGCTCGGGTCGTCGCGGCGGATCAGAAAACGTCATTTTCTGAGCTTGTTTCTGCACACGATGATTAAACTGACATTTTCAGTGTCAGACAAAAAGAGACAGACGTCCTCTGTCTTCAAGAAGACATTTTTAGCAAACTAAATAGTTTGTAAAGCTGTGTTTGAAGTTGGGCTCCTGATGTTTCGGTCATTCTGTGTACAGGTGGACGTTTATCAGCAGGGTGGGACTTTGTCCAGCCAGTCTGATGGACTCCACCAGGGCCGTCCTGTCTGTCCACAGCTTTCATGGACGGAAGTTCCAGGTTCGGCCCAGGGGTGGAGGGTGTCAGGTTCAAGTGGTCTCGGGAGCTCGTCTCCATTCCGCTGGCTTCATGGAGCCATGGCCTCTAGCTTGCAGCGGGGGGCAGTCTACAGCCGGCTCAGATGAGAATTGGCACCTCCATGTGTGTCTGTGTGTCCACTCTGGTCCAACTAGAGGACGTTTAAGTTTAAGGGGAGACGGACGGACGGACAGACAGACTGGTGCAGATCTCGTGCTGATTACGGTACCACGATCCCTCCTGCGTAGATCCAGGAGATCCCACCTCTGAAGGTCTCTGCTGACTGCTGCTCCCCCTCCACCCCCATGGAACGAGTCCTTTTCAGACCGTCCGTCCGTCTGTCCAGGATGTCCCCTGACTGACGGCAGCTGGGCTCTGATTGTTCAAAGGTTCTGATTTTAAATTGAATCCAGCGACCAAAATGACCCTGATGACCAAAAACTGATTGACCCCAAGAACAGAAACGAGAATTTACAAACACAGCTTTGAACTACAGATGACTAAAATATATTAAATAATATAAAGCACAGTTTAAATAACCGGTAAACTTTTCTTTCTACATGAGCGAGCGTTGGTTGTTCCTTGCAGGGGATTGTGGGTAATCGGAGGGTCGAACAAAGCCGTCAGGGACGAGAAACGAATCTTTCTCTGTATATTTTGGTTGTTTTCTGGTATTTATTGTCTTATTGGAATAATTGGTGGTGCGGGACATTGAGAAACTTATTTTTCGTATTTATATGTGAACTTTGTATTCAGGCTGAAAAACGACAGGACAGGCGAGCGCAGGGCGAGCGCCCCGCTCAGTTATAAACCGGCGCTGTGTACAGTATTTTTCTATTGTAAGTAATGTAAGATTAATATGATCGTTCCTGAGCGGAGCAGCAGGGAGGCCTGGGGTCCTTTCTTTCTTTGGTCTTCCTGTCAAATATCAGATGAATATTTTATTGTACTTTCAATCTTTTGATATGAATAAAAACATGATTATTATCAGACACCAGTTTTTGTGCCTTTGTCTTCTGTCTGGTTATTTTTGCCTCGACAGCAGCTCCACAAGACGGGATGGACCAGTTCATACTGGACAGAAAACATCACTTCCTCAGGAAATTTTCATAATTAATATGCTCCTCTGCACCCCGTCTCCACTCCAACCATGCATCCTCTACTGGTCCAATATGTCCACTATCCCTCCTCTGGGACGTGTCCAAACCATCTCAGCCTGAGCTGTCCCTCTGATGTACTCATTCCTAATCCTGTCTATCCTGGTCACTCCCAAACTCTCTTCCTCACCACTGTTGTTGCTCATGTGTTAAACTCCAGGTCCACTCATTCTCACACCTCTCCAGTGCATACCTCCACCTCTCAAGGCTCTCCTCCACCTCCTCTCTACTCTCACTACAGATCACAATGTCATCTGCGAACATCATAGTCCACGGAGACTCCTGCCTCCT
Organism: Etroplus canarensis; assembly: GCA_015106775.1. Lineage (NCBI taxonomy): Eukaryota > Metazoa > Chordata > Actinopteri > Cichliformes > Cichlidae > Etroplus > Etroplus canarensis. The sequence continues at coordinate 46 of VUQH01033445.1, read as the reverse complement.
GCCTGACCTCATCTGTCAATCTGTCCATCACCATCGCAAACAAGAA
>VUQH01033440.1:0-23820 GCA_015106775.1 Etroplus canarensis | reverse complement strand
TTTCTGGTAATGCTTTTTTTTTTTTTTTATTTTTTTTTTTGGAAAAGGATTTAATGGAAACTTTCATATGGATAACTAACTTCTGGAGGGATTTCCCAACTGAGCTTCATTGGTCGTGGCAGGGATGAGTCCACTTCTCCTTTGCAGTGACCCTCTGCATTGTAGCCGAGCTGAAAACTGTCAGTGGCCAGAGTGTACTGAAAACATACACCGGTTAAAAGTTAGGACTTCTTTTTCTTCTCACAGTCGGCTGACAATACTGTAACTTAAGTTTCCTTCATATTCCTTACCTCCCATACATGTGCCAACACTGGTGCATCAGCCCACGAGTGCTCTGCATTGATGCCTTTTTTTCCATTCTTGTAGTAAACAACTGAAAAGGACTTATCAAACCACCTGCATGACAAGTGACATAATAACTGAACACTGTAGGGAAATTTCCAACAGCTCAACAGCAGAGCAACAATAACCAGTGACTTAATTCCAGCTCTCCAACTCTTTTAGCGCAAAATTACCTGTCATAACATTTCCCATGCAACAACGACTTGGCGTATCGGTCTAAATTAGCTGCCGAATCATCTCCCATCATGCCCTGTTCGTCATCATCCAGGGTCACGAAGAAAGCAGCTTTCTCAATGCAGTCCAGAGAGCGTTTATTAACTCCACTGCTGAAATACTTCGTCCTGGCCTTAGCCCAGGGAATTCTGGTGATTTTAGAGTATTACATTAATATTACAGTTTGACGTATGATCCAGGTGATGTAAACAATGATGGCTCATGAAACTGACCTGTCTCCAGCAGTTAGAGCCCCAAGTTTGGCCTCTCCTTTGCAAGGAGGTGCGGGATCATCTAGAATCCTCTGAATCTGGAATTCAATCTCCCTTGGAGACAGAAGTCTGCCTGCCTGGTACACCTTGAGACGAAAGTAACGCCCTCTGTGGTATACCACTATGTAGTCACTGTCCTGCCAGTGTTGCACAGTATCTTTGGACATAAAAGAAAAAAAATGGTACAAGAGAAAGTATACACATTTTATTAACCAAGTCAAGGTGTGAATTTCTCTGCAACTTCGTGAAGATGATGAGGTGGGAAGTGAGAATGCAGATGGTGGTGAGGTGCTTATCAAAAAGACTATGTCATGGAAATGTATACATGAGATGATGCATTTAACTTGGGCTTAAGTTTCCGTGTCATAATATAAGCGGGTTTATTCCCCTTCTAAAACCCAATCATATTATTTGCTACACTGTCATGTTTTTTTCTCCACACGTTCATTTTATTTATTTTAACTTCATTCATTTCGACAAATTCTTTTCCTAACTCAGTTTTGGTTTCAATGCTAGAACACAACAACTGGTAAAGCAATATGCGCTAAAGTGTATTTTGTGATTTGATATACATTCATGAAATAAATAAAAAAACATTTTAAATCAAAGAAGCTTAACTCTGTAACAAACATAAATTCACAAGATGCTGATATCCTGACATGCCCGTTTGCACAGTTCAGGATGTACACAATATAAAAAGAATGCACATGGAGTGAGATGGGGAGGGATGTGGCCTTGGGTATCTAACTGCACACTATAAATTATTCTTAAAAAAGCATGCAAAACTGATAACGGTCACAATAAGGCTGAAAGACTTAACTTCACTGAATTCAGATCAAGTGCATGAAGTGCTTTACTGATGAGATTTATATTGACCTAACTTAAGCTTGCCTGTGACTGAGATGGTCTACTTAACAAATGGATAAAATCAAGACAAATTGTAGGATGCATGCTTGAGTGATAGATTAACAGTGAAGAATAATATTGCAATAATGACAGCACAAAGGAAATTTGTGCTTCTTTTCATTATAGTGTATAATTTGAAATGACTGACAGTGACTATCATTAACATGATGCACGTGCATGACTTACTGCATGAGACATGACTTCAACTTATTCTGAGACTGTTTATTACACACGATTTTGGCATTTAGAGTTATAAAAAAATATGGGACCGGTTTATGTCAGAATATAAGTACTACCTGTTAGTGTTCCAGGGATTCGACAAGTGTCAAACATCCGCTCAAACTGATAGGAACAGCAAGGAACTGCAGACCTCAACAACCACTGAGCAGGATATGAGCAGGATAAGAGCAGGAAGGGTCAGTGTAAAAACAGTACAGGGAAGAGGGAGAGGGAATGAAGATTGATAGAACATAAGTATTGGGTGACAGACAAAAAGAAGCATGGGAAGAGAAGAGGAAAAGATGATAAAACAAAATGTGTGGGCAGAGGGAAAAATAGACATTAGTTTAAGATAGCGTCTTTCCAGAAGCCCAGACAGACCTGAGATGAAACCAGAAGGCAAGAGGAAACAGATGAGAGATGACAGCATGAGCTGTTCAGCAGACACACTGTGACTCAGTGAATCACAGACGCCTTATTTGAACCACACACACACAGACTTTCACACAATTTTTCCAAGATTAAACTCTGGAGGCTTTAGACACCTTCAGTATGCCTCATTACTGCTGAAGGGGTGGTGTGTTAGCAACACTTGCTATAAAGACAGCTATTTTTTATATAAAGGAGCGGGCTTTCTTGTTAACTGCTCATGTTCAGACATTTTTATGCATCAAACACCAGCGCTGTTGGTGTGTGTCTATATGTATGTATAACTCAATCTCTTTACCGGTCTCCTCTCCAGGAGTGCGTGTAGTGTTGAAAATCCTCTCACACTGAGCTGAACACAGAGGAATGACAGTGCCTGGTATACGACTCTGGGAAATGGAGAGGAGAAGATGAGGACGAGGGAACAGGGAGAAAAACAGAAGAAAACCATGGAAGAAATGTAGGGTAAAGAAAAAAGAAGGGGATTCAAAAAAAGTGAGAGGAAAACAGGAAAGTGAATAAAAGAAATAAATCAAGCAAAGGGGAGATGGAAAGAGTACAAAAGGAAGGGATGAGAGATGAGGATGGTGTGAGAACACAAGGAAAATGTCTTTACATAAACATGAAAACTAAAATAAATGGAGATTAAAGGCACTCAAACACTGATGGATAGAAGAATGGAAGGCTGGATGATACACAATCACACCACATGCTGATGACCTCATACATCTACTGTAATACACATATAATAGATTGAAGTAAAAACAACATTAAAATATGAGGCATCAGATTAGCAAAGTAGCAAAGAGGCATGAAAAATGAATGTCTTCATATACACATAGCAGCAGGAGTGGACTGGTAGTTAAACTCACAGGTTTAAGCTCTTCTTTATTGAGTTTGCGGCGGTAAAGGAAGAATGCATGGATGCTGTTGCCTGCTCTGGCTGCCTGGATGGGAGTTGGAGTCACGAACAAGAAGTCCTGAGGAGAAAACAAACAGATACAGAAAGTAAGGAGGAGTGTGCCAAAGGGGTGATTATCATCCAAACAAATCTATCCCTGAGCAAATCTCAGATTATAAGGTCAGAGGTTTGAGTTTGTAGTGAGATTTACATTAGAAATACTAATCCGCTGCTACTGTCCCCCTCTTACAAAACAAAAATGTATCATGAGGACACTGTTAACAGTTATAGTTGAATAGCCATACACATCTTATTCATTTACTGTATGCCCTACACATAAAAGATAGACGTATCTTCTGGGTGTGAAAAGTGAAGTCAACACAAAGTGCCTCTGACCTACAATTTTAGCCACCAGGAGGGGGCGATACTTACAGCTGACTTCAACATTTCACTGAAAGACTTCAGGTCTTTTTTGTAAAGCACTGTCATTATTGAAATAAGACAGGAGGATTATCTATATTATGCTCACTGGATACTCCTGATTGACAATTTATTAGTCAAGGAGCATGAGGTTTTACAGACGCACTCCAAAAAAGTCAGATCTGGTTTTAAAACTCCAATATGCCACTCGTCCAGAGGCTTCAAAACGGGACCCCACAAACCAATGAGTAACATCCCAGTGGTTGCATTCATCTTTTATACACTGTATGGACAAAAGTATTTGGCCCCACCTCTTAATCACTGAATCCTGGTGTTTCATTCAGTCCCACTGGTACAGGTGCAAAAATAATATCTACCCACACAGTCTGCCTTTACAAACATTTGTGACTTATTTTAAAGAGCTCACTGAATCTAAACGTGGTACTTTATTAGGATGCCACCACTGTAACAAGTTGTTTTGCAAAAATTCTTCCCTCATGGATACAATCACAATAAGTTGTAAATGATATTGCAAAATGGAAGCATTTAGGAACCACAGCAACTCAGCTACAAAGTGGCTACATAAATTTAAAGTGTTGGGCTGCTAAGTGCTGAGGTGCACATTTGCCAGCATTTTGCACACTCAGTAACTGCAGAGTTCCAAAACTCCTCTGGTATTAACATCAGCAATTATATATTTTTAACTTTGTGGAAACAGTTTGGGCCTTTTCTGTTCTAGTACGACTTTGCTCCAGTATCCAAAGCAAGGTCCATAACAAGATAGTTGGATGAGTTTGGTGTACAACAACTTGACAGGCCTGTAGAGTTATAATCTCAAGAAATCAACATCAGCATCTGATCTCAGATGAATGGGCAAAAATTCCCACAGACACACTCAACAATCTTGTAGAAAGCCTTCCCAGAAGAGTGGAAGCTGTTATAGCTGCAAAGGGGGACAAGCTCCATATTAATGCCTCTGAATTTAGACGGGATGCTATAAACGCTCCACTAAAGACTACCGTAAGTGGTTTTTAGTGGAGTAATGGTTTGGTGGCCCAAAACTTTTTTCCATCTAGTGTACTTTCTGTGGTCCTACAAAGTGATACAGAAAAGAAGAAAAATCACATTTTACTGGGTACCTGCTACAAATATGTATGTGTACGACTTTTGTGGAAATACAATTTTTTAAAAAAGAGTGCTCATTATTCCCTCCAATGGCAAACAAATACCAAAATATCCTTAAATACCATAAAAGCCTCCCCATTAGACCAGAAATATCTTAGAGAAATTTAACACAGAAAGCGTTTCATTTAAGCAATTTCCCCCCAGGGATTAATAAAGTATTCTGATACCATGCCATAGTAGTTACTGTTGACCATGATTGGGCTTCGTCCCCGTAGGTAGACATATTCCTCCCACCAGTCACTGACCTAAGGGGAAAAAAAGATAAAACACAGGGTGAAAAAACTAAGCTGGCTGCCAACATCAACTGCATATGCAGACAAGCTAAATAATTTAAACATCACCAAGATATGCAATGTTAATGGAATTTAAAATTTCCTTTTAATGGACTGGCTTTAGACACACCTAGCCAGAGCACTGTAACCAACCACTTACATAGTTTGAAGCCCAGAGAGCTTTGAGTTTGAGGTACCACTGCAGACGGTTACCTAGGCTGCTCTCAAACTCTGAGGCCAGTTTGGTCATGCGTTCATACTCTGCATCATCCATCATTGGACGCACTGACTCCAAGTACTAAAAGAAAGAGGCAAAGCAACAAATCTTTACAACCATATCCAATTCTGTTGATAAAATTTTAAAAAACCTGTTTTCTATTCCACCTCCTCTCTTCTGTCAAACACATCTCAGTGGATTAATGTAAGCCTTGTATTCATCCGAAATTCCTAAGTCGCTTGCAGCCAGAAATATAAAACATGACAACAAATGATGAATGTGATAAAAGATCCATCTGTTTTATGGTCAGTGATCAGCATGTTGTCATTCCCTCTGCTTCACGTGGCATCTCACCCTTTTGACTGTGTCCTTGATGGAGGGCACAGGGAGGTTTGGCAACGAACCCTGGTAGCTGTAGAGCAGAGGCTTTCTGCCAGAAAAGATCCGCACCAGTGCCTGGAATAGACACATGAACAGAGATGCACCGAAAATGTGAAGGCAGAGACATCTACAGGACCCACAATATATGGCTTGATTTTTTCCATCTAATAATTTATGTACATATGTCATAAAATCAGGTATAAAAAATTAACACAAAATTGTATGCTTTTGCTAAATAACGAGGACCTAAACTGTTTAATTATAAACAAAAATAATTTAAAAAAGCTTGGGATGCCTAAAAACAGCATACGAAAGTGTCATGACTGAGTGATACCCGAGGTTTTACAAGATCCAAAACCAGGTGAACAGGTGAAAAGGTGAGAAAAAGTACTGACCACCCAGACTTTGGTAGTGGTGGACATCTTGCCGTGCTGCTCAAACATCCAGCGGTGGTACGAGAGGAGCTGCTTGAGGCACAGGCGCATAGTGAAGATGAGCATGAGCCATAGCATGGTGCTGAAGAGCACTGCTGACACCACTGCCTGGCACTGCGTACTCATCGACTGGCTGGAAATGATGTGAGGAGAAAAAAAAAGATAAAATAACAAGACAAATAAAAGATAGATGAACAAGACAGTGTGAAAGCCTCTGATGTTGGAGTGAAGAAAGAAGGGGTTTCATATTAAAAGACAAAAGCTGGCCGTTTCACAATAGTAATAGCAAGCTACATCAAACCATTAGCACATTTGCTCCATTTCTGTCCTTCCAAATCAGTCCTTCACTTTAAAGTGAACACAAACTCTGATGTTTATGTAGAGAAAAGCAGGAGTGGGGTGGCAGCAAGAGGGGGAAGACTATTGTTAAGATGAGAAAAAACAAATAGGGACAAAGGTTACTACAGGAGAAAATGTGGTAGGAACAACTGAAAGAGGTCATATCTAAACAGAGCATATTTTAGAAGCCCAAATAATTTTCTGTATTGCACAAAGAACTGAAGAAGACAAATAACTGATTTCAAAATAATGCATTTGGGAGATCTGGTAAAGCTACACTGTGTAATGTGAGAATATTGAAAATGCAGTTTTTGGCAAAAATTGCTGTTTACATTTTTGTTTCTCAAATGGCCAAACCAACAGAAAATGTGCATTCTTCTTTAAATTAAGGTGAAACAATCTCATTGCTTTCACTACAGCTAGATCTATGCATTTTGGGACAATGACACATTTTCTTGTAATTTTGCCTCTGTACGCCTCGACAGTGGATTTTAAATCAAACCATTAACATGTGATTGAAGTACGGACTTTTAGCTTTGATTCAAGGGGTTTGACAAAAAATTGTATCAACTGTTAAGGAATTACAGCTCTTTTTATACACAGTCACCCATTTTCTGATGCTCAAAAGTAATGAGACAGACTAACACAATTTTAAATACGAGGATTGGTTTTAATACCTAGATGAAAATCATTTGCAGTCAGTGACTGCCTGAAGTCTAGAATGCATGGACATCATCAAATGCTGTGTTTCCCCCTTGAGAAATTCTGCCAGGCCTTGACTGCAGTCCCTTTCAGTTGCTGCTCGTTTGTGGGTCTCTCTGCCTTCAGGTTTGTCTTCAGTGACTGAAAAGCTGCTCTGTTGGGATGAGATGAGGTGACTGATTTGGTCATTGATGAATACTCATTTCTCTGCTGTGAAAAACTCTTGGGTTGCTTTTGCAGTAGGCTTTGGGTCATTATCCATTTGCACTGTGAAGCACCGTCCAATATGTTTTGATTTGGTTGAATCTGAGCAGAGCCCATACATTCAGAATTCATCCTGCTGTTTCTATCAGCAGTCACATCATCAATAAACACTAGCGATCTGGTTCCACTGGCAGCCACACTTGTCCATGCTATCACAATGCCTCCACAATGTTTGACAGATGATGCTACAGATCACGAGCTGTTCCTTTCCTTTTCCAAACTTTCTCTTCCCATCATTTTGGTATTAGTTAATCTTGGTTTCCTCTGTCCAAAGAATTTTTTTTGTAAAACTGGGCAGGCTTTTTTAGATGTTTTCTGACAAAATCTAATCTGGCCTTCTTAATCTTTTGCATGACCAGTGGTTTGCACCTTTTCTTAAACCTTCTGTACTGATATTCATGTAGACATCTCTTGATTGTAGACACTGACGATGATACATCTACCTCCTTGAAAGTTTTCTTGACTTGGCTTGACGTTGTGAAGGGGTTTTCTTAACTAAGTAAAGAACTGTGTGACTTACCTTCCATTGTCTACCAGGCCTTTTGGAGTTGCTGAGCTTCCCAGTACATTCCTTCTTTTTAAAAATGTTCCAGATTGTTGTTTTGGCCACTCCTGAAGTTTTTGCCATCTCTCTGGTTTATTTTGGTTTTTCAGACTAATAATGGCCTCCTTTGCTTGTGTCGACATCTCTTTGGGCCTCATATTGAGAGATTCAGTGAACAGCTACCAAATGCCAGTTCAACACTTGGAATCAACTTCAGATCTTTTATCTGCTCAGATTGTCATGGAATAATGATAGAATAGGTCCCAAACTGCCTGTCAGTCAATTATCCCATTACTTCTGAACCTCTGAAAATGGAGGCCTACATATGAAAATGCCTGTTATATTCGTAAACAGTTAATGCAAGTCTTTTGTCAAACCCCTTGAAATAAAGCTGAAAGTCTGCACTTCAATCACATTTTAATGGTTTGATTTAAAATCCACTGTGGTGGTGCACAGAGGCAAAATTACAAAAAAAATGTCATTGTCCCAAAATGTATGTACCTAACTATAAATGGAGAAAAAATTGTTTGTGACATGTGTTGTCACCCAATCAAAGGCCCACTGTGACCCCAAAAATTCCTCAATTTAGGTTTCTGATCAAACTGACTGTGCCATGTGTCTCATAATATCAGCAAACATGAAGAAAAACGTCTCAGATTTATATTTTTGGAGTGTAATACATGTGAGTGTGTTGTGTCTGGTTGGCACTTTTTATTGAGCCACAGTGGGAAAAAAAAATGGAAGCTCGTTAATTGTATATCGCTCTCTCTGTGCCTGTCAGGGCAACAGGGCAATGTAACAGAGTATGTCTGTTGATATAAATATTTAGCTTCAAAATTTAACATTTAAAAACAGTCCTGAGAGGTGTTACCTGACTGGCAGATGCTCCTGTATCTTGGCTATCAGTCCCATGGAGGGGTCCGAGCGAGTGTACATAGTAGCCAGGATTGCTATGACCACAAAAAGCCAGGATGAAGGACTAGCAGGGTATACCCCTGTTCTCACACTGTTCTGTTGAAGTAAAAGAAAATTACATTATTCTCTTTTCCATGCGCTCCAATAATTAATCTATAATTACGGTAGAAGATTACATAAATGCCCAATTCTGAATGGCTTAATTACATCTAAGTCACTTTCAGACCTGATTTACAGAACAAAATACTGGTAAATTAAAAGTAAATTTAAGTTTGTATCAGGTGGGTGTCCAACATGGTATGAAACGTTACCACATCAAATATGACTTTAACTCTTATTTACAGTGTTTGAAGTGAAAATTAAATAAAAAGAGTCACCCACCTTCAAAGTGTCTGAAATAATATGCTGCATTCATTACTGGCTGAGAATAAAGCCCACACAAAAACACTGCTTACAGGAAAACTTATCCCAAAATAACCATTATACTAACTAATAATAACTACTTGTTATTCACAGTTTACAGCAATATGAGAAAAATACTTTGTAGACAATAATTAAAATATTAAAGACAATTACTGAAAGTGTTACATTTACCCTGCTTCACTGAAGGTGATTTTGTTCGTTCAAACTATAAGGAAAAACAGATTTTGCTAGGTGAGTTTTAAAAGAGCATTAAACTAAAAATCTCTTTGGAGAACTTGTCTCACAGTCTTCAGAGGTTCACTGTGTAGCTTACAACGCAGCAAACACACAAAACAAATATAATGAGCATAATATGAGTACAAAACCATAATTTGAAAGCCATTTAGACATTTAGCTCTGACACAGATGTGAGTGCTACTTTAACCTCCTGAGACCTGAGTTCTTGATCGAGATTCATGGGATGCAACAAATCTAATGTTGAGCAGAATGAAGTATGAGATGCAGAAAAGCTAAAGATTATGTCCCCATGTGATGATACAGGTTGAACAACACTACAGATGGTTTTGGGACACATGCTAACTACCAGCAACAAATCAGAGTGGAGGTACCTTGACTCTGATGATACGCTTCTTCCAAGAACGCATGACAGAGAGGTAGATTTCAGTGAGGGCCTGATGGGACAGCTGCAGATCGATGCCCTCTGGGGTAACAGTGAACTGGAAAGCTACTGCCTGGTGGGCTTCTGCCATGATTACAGTGCAAGATGGGACAACCTGAAGTAAAGACAGAGAGGAAAGGTTTTCTTTAACCAAAAATTTTGAAATGTCAACCAACAACCTAAAGGTAACAGGAAACTTAGTTTTTAGACCAAAGAAAACACTCGGAAAACTACTGACCTCAGATGCAATCAGATACAAGTATTTAACACCTGAGTTGGCAACTTTTAAAAAACAGGCTCTTTAGAAAACAAACCTGTTTAAAAATTTATTCCAGAAAAACGAGTTCAGTGCAAACTCTTTGTTAACCTCGTGATAAGGAAAACTATGTGCTTTTCCATTCTAGAAAGAGGGACAACTTAAAATCTGCTCCTTGGCTTGTTGTCTTGACCTCCCCTCCTGCTGAGCCTGAAGGAGCTGTTCCTCATTACACAGCCAACATCAAAGCACACATTAATATGCAATAATTTTCAGAAGGTGTATGTCTTTAAAAACATGCTAATCCAAGTTAGATATTAGTCTGTTATACAAGGAGAATCTTTAACATTCTTTTAACATGGTTTAGTCAATCTGTTATCTATACAGGAGCACAGACAACTTTCTCTGGATTCATCCTGAGCTCTGAATACTGAGTGCACAATTATTAAGCACGTTGTATTTTTGAAGATTATTTTATTATTTAACAACAGCAGCATGCTTGGTCAAACCAAAATGTTAATAAACCTCAAGCCTAAATATTTAAAGGAAGTATAAGTGAGGTTTTGGCTTTTGTACAAGAATATCTGTGTATGCAGCATTATTAGGCAACTATTATTGTGCAGAATTATTACGCAACCCAAAGAAAACAAAAATACTCCCATCTCACTGGGAATATTTAATCTGTTAATGTGAGAATAATAAACAACTCAAATTTTACAAATAAACATTTCTGACATTTCAAGAAATAAATCAGTAACCAATAATATAGTAGATCTTTTTTTTCAATAACACTCAAAAGTCTTCCATCCATGGAGTCTGTCAGTTTCTTGACTATCATTTTTGTGCAGCAGCAACCACAGCCTCCCAGACACTGTTCAGAGAGGAGTACTGTTTTCCTTCACTGTACATCTCACGTTTTAGAAGGGCCCACAAGTTCTCAGTAGGGTTTAGGTCTGGTGAGGAAGGAGGGCATGTCATTCTTTCATCTAGGGTAATGCTGTCCATCAGCCCAGGACACTCATGCAAAAGAGATTCTTAATTTCAAGAGGTCACTTCCTAGTTAAATAAAGGTCAATTAAATATGAACAAAAGTACTGGGCCACCTACACATTACATCAGCAGGAGATTTTTATGACATCTCATTCTAAATCCATGAGCATTAGTTGGGAGTTGGTCCCACCATTGCAGCTATAAAGGCATCCACTCTTCTTTGTACATGATTTTTTGAGTGTCTGTGGAAGTTTTTGCCCATTCATCCAGAATCCAGAAGAGCATTTGTGAGGTCAGACACTAATGTTAGATGAGAGGGCCTGACTCACAATCTCTGGTCTAGCTCCTCCTAAAGGTCTTTAATAGGGTTGAGATCAGGGCTCTGTGTAGACCAGTCAGATTCTTCCACAACCAACCACGCCTTTAAGGATGTTGCCTTGCGCACTGGGGCACAGTGAAACAGAAGAGCCCTCCCCAAACTGTTTCCACAAAGTTTGAAGCATAAAATTGTCTAAAACTTCTCTTTTGAAGCACATATATTCATTTATTTTAAATTTCATTATCTTAATTCCCTTTAAATTTAGATTAAACCTTTAAAAAAATGAGGTTGAAATATAGAATATAGAATGTAAGCTCCTCTTAATCTCACCATAAAACAAAAAAATTCCTGGTATAGAATGGTGATGTGTCTCACAAATGTCCAGCCTTATATTTATAAGATCTGCCCCCCTAACTCACCAATTACTCACCAATTCTTGGACTCTCAAGCAAGTAACTGTTTACCAAATACAACACTCACCCTGCAAACAAAGCATTGTGGGTGCCAGAGAGAGTTTAGAGCTGAGATGTAGTTTTCCAGAATGGGCTGGCTGCAGCCTTGACAGCGGGAGGCAAACAGAGTCAAGAAGCACTGCTGACAGTACTGCTGGCCTTCACGGTCATGGAAGCCTGCAGAAGATATTGTCACAGTTTTACTCAGTTCAAGAGTTCCTTTGATAAATATCAAATTATCTGTAAAATACCGCTGATAAAAACAGTATGAACTTTTTCCATGTGACTGTGGTTTGTACATTTTAATCTGATTTTTTTATGGTTTAAAGTTAATCTGAACTTTAATGGCTGACATTATTTTTGTGTCTCAGAGTTTGTACTCCATTATATTTAGGCATTTTCATGCCAAAAAAATACAAAGAACTAGTGTTTCCCCCCAAAATTCTTGGCAGAGTGGAACTACTGTTACAACTCTGATTCAAAAAATCTTGGAAGTCTGTGCAAATCTTTAGACCCCATGTTTTAAAATAGTACAAAGGCAATATATCATGCTTGAACTGGAATTTTTAAAAAGATATACACACTTTGAATTTAGTGCCACAAACATGTTTAAGAAAAGATGAGATGGGCAACACAAGACTAGAAAAAACCCCAACTAGTGAAACATCTTGCAACTAACGAACTAAAACGGCAACAATTTTAGAATAACATACTCCAAAGTAAAATTACAAAAAAAGTTAAGGTTTTAATAATTTACCATACACAATATTATAAGACTTACAGAAACCTGCACACAGCAGACGAGCTCAAAAACCAGTAATGGTTGGTTGTGATCTTTGTGCCCACTGAATTAAAAGTAGATAGAATCAATGCATGGGCTCATAAACACTTCTGAAAACCACTATCAGTGAACAGAGTTTACCCCTGCATTCACAAATGCAAAGTAATACTCCACCATGCAATGAGGGGTGGGGGGTAGGGATAGGCATTGCTTATTTCAGCAAGACAATGCCAAAACAAATTATGCAAAGATTCCAACTGGATGGCTTAAAAGAAAAACAAATCAATTGGTTTCCTCAGGTTCCAAATGCTTTCAGAGCATTGTTGAAAGGACAGGTGATAAAGTACAATGGTAAATAACCCCATCATAACTTTTTCAAAACATATTGCTGGCAACAAATTCATAATAAGAATGTACTTTTCCAAAAATAATAAAATTTGTTAGGTTCAAACATTTGAAATGTTGTCTCTGTGCTAATTTCAATTAAATATAGGGTTAAAATCATTTTAAAATATGTGCATTCTATTTTTATCTGCATGTCTCACAGCATCCCTACATTTTTAGAAAGTGGGTTTTTACGACAGAAGTCAGGCAACAAAAAAAATGTGATTCTTAAGTTGAAAGCCAGACAAATTAAATGTTTTAGTGGGTCGAATAGCAAAAAAATATGACTGAAATCTTGAAATCAATGCAAACAGGCTGTGAGTTATTACAAACTCTGGAACAGACTGTTATGTTTAAAATAAGATAAGATGTGCTTTGTTTATCCCAAGTTAGGAAATTCCTGAAATACAATAAAACTTCCAAATAACACTATATAATGCTATCTCAGTGATCAAAGTCATTAATGATTGAATGCTTATGAATGTGCAAAGGGGTTCACATAAGTGTAAGTGAAATGACTGCAGTTCACTGTTTACCCAGACAGGAATTAATGATGCCACCCATTACCTTCCTCTCCAAAGGCGTGGCTACACTTAACACAGCAGAAACACTCGGGGTGCCAGTTTTTGTCCAGAGCTGTAACCATTTTCTAGACAACAAGAGGAGTAAAAAGTGAAAAAGCTTTAGGTGTGTTGGGGTATTGATTTGAGCTCTTTAAATAAGCTCAGAGTTACATAACAACAATACTCACATTTAGTATGGGTTTGCTGCAATGTGCACAGTGAGGGGAGAACAGGGTAAAGTAGTCCGACTCGCAGTATGGCCGTCCATCCTTCTCAAAGAAGTTGCGACTTCCCAACTCTGTCTCACACTCAGTGCACACAAAGTGCTCTGGGTGCCACACCTTCCCTAGAGCTGTCACCACCTACAAAAACAGTGAAGGCAATTTAAATTCTTGTTTTTGTCATTGTTTGCAAAACACTACGATCACATATTAATCTAAGATTCAATATACTCTTGCACCTGTCAAACTGAAATATTCTGATAGCTCACCTGTCCAACTACTGGCTTTTGACAAGCTGAACAGTTTCCCTTAGAGGATGTTTGGACTCCTTGTCGGCTCAGGTCTGACTGAAGGAGCCCCAGCATGCTGTCCAATGAGCCGCCAGATGAAGGCTGCGGAGGGGGGGCGGGCTGCTGCGAAGGTGTAACCACTGGAGTGACGGGTGCAGCTGGCTGGGAGAAGAGAGAGCACAGAGAAGGCATGTTTGTCTTTGGGATGGTAATTCTTTGGGAATTTATCATCATGTGACAGTCGGAAATCAAGTTGCTTGAAAGCAATGAATATGAGGAAAAGTCAAACCAATACAATATACAGATGTGTAAAAAGGAAAGTACATCTATTCTAAGGAGATAATAAGAAATGGCCAGACCTTAAAACTAGGTGAATACAACCTCATATGAACAACAGGATATTTTATACCATGTTATTGTTTATTTCACAAAAGCTAAGTCAAAATGCAGAAGCAGTTTGTGACAAATCATAATTAAGAAGGTACTGTAAATAGCAGCCAGGTTCTAATCAAATGACCCTAATTAATAGCTCATCAGCCAGTGTGACCACCTGTCTAAAAGCTGAAGTTTTAGAATTTTGCTGTTCTGGAGCATTTACATGCGTGTTAACACAATGCCCAGGATGAAGACATCAGCGATGATGTTAGAGAAATCCATCATGAGAGAAAGAGAAAGATTATTTACAGTGGAAAACATTCAAGGCAGTTTCCAGTCTTTCCAGGACTAGACATCCCATTAAATTCGCCCCAAGGTCAGATTGTGCAATGTTCAGAGAATCCGGAAAAAAAAAAGGAAACTCAGGAGCTACATCTATGAATCTACAGCCCTTAATTAGCAAGTTAAATGTTAAAGTTCATGAAGTACAATTAGAAAAAGACTGAATAAGAACAGCTTGTTTGGAAGTGTTACCAGGAGAAAAAGGAGTGAAAGCCTAGTCTCTGTTAAAAGAACATGGGAGCACGGCTTAGGTTCACAAAGCTTCAACTCAACAAACCACAGGATTTGTGTAAAAATGTCCTTTACACGGACCAAACCAAAGACGCTTTGCCATAATGCACAGCACTACTTTTGGAAAAAGCAAAACATATCAGCACAAATACCTCATACCAACTATCAAGCACGGTGGTGGAGGGGTGATGATTTGTGCTTGATTTGCAGCCACAGGGCCTGGGCACCTTGCAGTCATGGAGTAGACCATGAACTCCTCTGTATACTAAAGTATTCTAGAGTCAAATGTGAGGCCATCTGTTTGACAGCTAAAGCTTGGCCAAAACTCGGACATGCAACAATACAATGATCCTAAACATACCAGCAAATCTAAAACAGCATGGCTAAAAAAGAAAAGAATCAGTGCTGTAATGGCCTAGTCCAAGTCCAGACCTCAACCCAATTGAAAAGCTGTGGTGGGACCTTAAAAGAGCTGTGCATAAATGAATGGTTGCAAACCTCAATGAACTGAAGCAACATTAAAAGCGGGCCAAAATTCCTCCACAGAGTGGAGAGTCATACACAAAACAATTACATCAAGTTACTGGCACCAGAGGTGTTTCCACAAGCTATTGAATCACGGGGTGTGGCTGAGCACGTAAGTACAGAAAAAAGGGGATCACCTAAATCTCTAGCCTTCATTCTCTAGAAACTACGGGTGTGTCTGCAAAATATAATGCAGACCATCTTTTAGTCGTGGGCCTACTTGCCATGCCTACAGACATGCTGGTAGCCTGGTTAGTCATAAGTATCCAGTGGAGAAGTTTCCCTTTTAAAACTCTGTTCCCACAACAGTGATGTTTATAAATCACAGCTGGACTGCATGCTGAAACTAAACAGCCTTATAATGACAGAACTGCTTCCTCTGCTTGCATGCTAGCAAGCCAACTTGCCAACTAGATTATATACTATTCCAAATGTAGCTCTTTAAGCTGACTACTAACAATTCTGAAGCTATTTTTGAAGCTGGGAAATATTTCTACCAAGACTAATTTTCATCCACAAGCCTTATCTGGTGACTGATCTGTACCAAGAGGCATGTGCTGCAGCCAGCAGGCTAGACAGTAATAGTATAGTTATTATGAAGTCCACTGAACGTCTATATGAATCCAAGAAGAACAGTAGAAAAAAAGCACAGCATGCACAATTATGAATTAACAGTAAAAAGTGGACATCTTAATACTGTTGTGAGGATTCTTACTGTGCTCTGGACTCTGAAGTCAGACAGAGAAGCCATCAATTTATCCAGTTCCAGCGTGGCTGATGTTGCAGAAGGCTTTGCAGAGCTAAAACAAAAATGATAAATCCACAAATTACACAGTTAATCTTAAATACTCTAAAATGCTACTTAAAATGGAGTCATGGCACTATGGTTTATCTGCTTTAGAGACAAACACCATATTCCATTCAATGTTTCTCAGTATGCTACAATGCATGTCTGAATTAACACCATGTCTGATTTTATTTTAAATCCTGCTTTAAAGTCATCTGGTTTGCAATTCTTCCCTCACTGTCAACCAGCAGAACAGAGTGAAAGGCAGGAGTGTGCCAGCCACATGCTTGCAAATATGCTAAGATCAAAATGGTGACCCATGTGCAAAACCATTGCTTCTTACTCTACAGGTCTTTAAATACAAGTTTTTTCAACAAGGGGTCAGTTTTTGAATTCGTAGCCCCTGCATAAAACAGACCTACTGTACATGCACCTATACTCTGCTATATTCAGACAGATTAGACTGTGGCTGTAATATTCACTTCCCTGTATTTTGCAATTAAATGCAAAATGCAACCGATTTTTGTTCAACTGTGTGCATGTTGAGTCGTATCTCATCCATTCTGGATTAAAAAAAACAAAACAAATAGCTCTTCATTTTTTTATACGGACAGATAAGGCCCCTATTTGTTTAAACTTATTTGCTTAGCATATAATCAGTTAGATTTGGTACCTGGAGGTGGAGGTTGTGGCTTTATCCTTGATCTTATCCCTCTCATCTTTTTTAGAAGAAGGAAACTGAGCCAGGATCTCATCTAATACCAAAACAGGATCATAAATAAGAAATTTGAGTAGGATATGGGGTTTCAAAGACACACACACACACACTAACCTGTGATGTTAAACTGGGTAGCATTTAGTTCTTGTAGCAGATGGTCTAGTTCACTCAGACCTCCCCCCAGTAGCGAGGAGGAAGAGAAGGCTGGAGGAGGATCAGTGCTACGGGGAGAGCGTGGTTTACATACTGTGCTATAATAGAGGAAAAACAAAGAGTGTTCAAAATTAAATTCATTTAAAAACACATTCACAATAATGCACTTTGAGTCATAACATGGGGAACAGAACACTCATTTGCTTAAAAACCAAACATATTCCTCAGCAAAAAGTGACAAAAAAGAAAATGTAGAAAGCTCAGTCTATCTTTACACATCGGCCAGCTGTGCTCAAAACACAGAACCCTAGCACACATCCTGAGCTGTTTCCAAGTAAAGGTGAGATATTGCTAGCAACATGATCAAGTCCTGAAGGTCACTGCAGAAACCATCAGTGCCAGAGCTGAGTAGCACAGAAAGTCTTTCCCTCTTAAAGTCAACTATTCCTTTCTCTCAGCTGAAAAGGAGCCAGTACCATCAGCTAGCACATCTGGGACTGGCAGCTGTTCGTGGATTAGGACAAACAGCTCAAGCTTGAGATCCTTGAGAGTTGGCTGTGATGATCTGTTGTGTTTGAATCCTCTTGGCATTTCATTATGCTGGGAGCTAACATCCCCCCAGGATTATCACTTAGATGTGGCCTTTAGGAGGAAGTTCACTAAGTATGTACAGATAGTTGGCGAATGTATGCAAAGTGCTTCTCTGTAGCACTGTGATCTTTGGCCTTTATCACACTGGACATCCCAGAAAAAAGGAAGAAAAGATCCATCTGCATCACCATAAATGCAGCCAAGAGAACCTCAAGATGGCTGTGGCTCAAGAGAGGAAAACTATGGAATAAAGAGATAGCAAGCCATCTGGACACAAGCTCAAGTCTGATCACCCTCAGCTGCTAATTTAGAGGAAAAAGCCAAAACAACAATGATGTATTTGCTTGTGGTATTCTGGACAAAGCCAAGAAGCTGGCAGGAATTCAGAGGCTTTAAACAGGCTAAGCAACACATTATTTACACGTGATACTTTATTTAGATGATTTAGTCAGATTTAGCTAATTTATGAACCATGGGAAAAAAAACTGTGGGATTTACCTGTACAATTTGTCTGGGTTGGAGTTCTGTGAGGATTTCATTGCTGAAGAAACGGTCTAAGAGACAAAATGAATGATCAGGCAAACTTGAGTAAGGTTATGATTGCCCAAAGAAAACAGGTATGAATGTGGTCCAGAGTGATCACCTGCTGTGGGGTGTAGGCAGGTGGTGGCGGCCGGGCCTGGGCTGGGTCCTGGGTGGCAGTGTCGGCATTTTGTGGAGGGTCAGAGGTGAGCAGGACAGGACACCGAGGTAAAGGAGAGCTGGTGTTTTCCAAATCAGCGAGGAGGGCATCTGGAAGGATCAGCGGGAGAATTAGTGTCACCATAAAAGAATAAAGAATATAATGAAGTTTACACGTTGCATTTCAGTACATTTATGGTTGTCCCTGATGGTGTTATGTTTGTTTATGAAGCATTAAAGATGACTCAAGAGATAAAAGTTAAGAAGGTAATTCAAAAAGCATGCAATGTATTACGCTGCATAGCATTTAATCTAAATCAAGGATAGGCAGGTAAATGACAGACAAGATGAAACACATACAAACACATGCACAGACATTTACGTACCAAACACAACAATACGAGGACTGAGAGGGTAGTTAAGTGGCTCAGGCACTCCTGAGGAGAGACAGACAGCCTTTGTGACCAATTCAGCAGCAGCAAAACAGCCACACACCAAGACACAACATGGAGGACAATGAGCGTCTGCAGACACTCATCATTCAGAGGACAGGACAGTCAGAACTGACATTACACAGAGATAATCCACTGATATAGTGAAGTCATTAGGGGACACAAACATTTCTGCATTCATATCCAAAGCATGCCAGTGCGGAGAGGAAGCAGAGGAGGAAGACTGTTTGGCAGCTGATATCTAAATTCACTCCACCACCCCCAACACACACACACACACACACACACACACAAAGTGGAAGCTGTCTAGAAATGAAACTTGCCCAAGCGTTAATGACTACAGCTGCGTGACATCACTATGGCTGGAGAGTCCCAGTATGTGTAACCAAAGGCTAGAGCAGACTATGCTAAAAGAGAACTTAACATGAGTAACTACAAATTCCACATTTAGGCAGAACAGATGAATTTCCTGTTTTTACCAGAAGGGCACTAAATTTAACTTTTATGTTGTGTAATGCCACAGAAGTCATTTATTCTGGGTCATAAAAGTCCAGATCAGGTCTCGTCATCAATACCAGGATCACTAGCCCCTGTTTACTTTTACACTATTAAAATGGAAATTTGGTCCTTCACTTCGTAGAACTTGTGGCCCATAAAAGATACACATTTAAATAAGAAGGGAAAAAGGTCACAATGGAACTCAACTTCCAGCTGCAAACCAGCCCCAGACTGTACAGCAGAATTGTATTATTTCAAGCTTATTATTTCCTGTTGATAATGCTGCCATGTTTTTCATCCAGGAGTGAAACTTTAACATCTGAGTCACATCCAGGCTTTTTTATACTACATTTTAACAGCATGTTCAAGTTCAGTCATAACAGAAGTTGCACTGATGTATGCAGAGCTATTCTTTATGGACAAAAGTACTGGGCCTCTTAATCAGTGAATTCAGGTGTTTTATTCGGTGTCATTGCCGTGCAGTCTGTCTTTACAAACACTTGTGAAGGAATGGGTCGTTCTAAAGAGCTCACTGAATTCCAATGTGGTACTGTAATAGGATGCAGCAAGTCAGCTCATGAAATTTTGTCTCTCCTAGATATTCCACTATCTAAAGTAACTAAGTGCTTTTATTGCAAAGTGAAAACTTTTAGGAATCACAGCAGCTCAGCCATGAAGTGGAAGACCATGTAAAGTTATAGTGCGGGGTTGTAGAGTGCTGAAGTGCATAGTGTGTAAAAGTTGCAAACATTTTGCTGGCTCAATAAATGCAGGGCTCCAAAAATCCTCTGATATTAACATCAGCACAAAAACGGTGCACTGGGAGCATCATGGCATGGGTTTCCATGACTGACAGCTGCACACAAGCTTTATATTACCAAGCACAATGTAAGTGTTAGATGAAGTGGTGTAAAGCACACCACCAATGGATTCTGGAGCAGTGAAACGTGTTCTGCGGAGGGACGAATTGCGCTTCTTTATTTAGTAGTCCTGATGGATCAGTCTGGGTTTGGTGAAAGCAGGAAAACATTATCTGCCTGACTGCATTGTTTCAACTGTAAAGTTTGGTAGAAGAATGATAATCTGGGTTTGTTTGTCTGGGGTTGGCCTGGGCCCCTAAGTTCCACAAAAGGGACATCCTAAGGCTTTGGCTTACCAAGACATTTTGGATAATCCTATGCTTTGTGGAAACAGTTTAAGGAAGGTTCTTTTTTGCTCTAAGATGACCTCATAAATGCTCTTCTGGATGAATGAGCAAAATTCCCAAAGAAGCACTCCAAAATCTTGTGGAAAGCCTTCCCAGATGAGTAGAAGCTGTTATATCTGCAAAGGGGGGAGTAACTCTATATTAATGCCAATGTATTTAGAATGGGATGTCATAAAAGCTCCTCTAGGTGAACTGTTTCGGTGGCCCAACACTTTTGCTCCTATAGTGCATTTTTCCCCACAGAAAAATAATTACAAACAAATAAAGAAGTGGACACAAGAATAATCTAAAATGGCATTGGCATGAATACAAGCTTTTCTAAAGCAGTTCCCAATCAAAGCGAGACAGCAAAATATCCTGATTTTTGGTCCCTTGAACTGTAATGCCACTGAACAACATCTGTATGCTCCTCTTTTTAATATCACCTAAATAATTCAAACTTAAAGGCCCCAATTTATAATACAAGCTACCTGTAAAAAACTGCAGTCAAGACCAGGTTAAAACCATGACTACATCATTATGATACAGTCAGGAATTATTTTTTGATTCATGTCACATGGGACAGATGGTAGAAATTTGCAGGTGTATAATTTCAGAGCATACAAGTCACCTGGACCTTTGCCTGGTTGCACAGTTAGGGTTAAAACCCTGTTCACTACTGTTAAAACATAATATTACATTTAGGTCAAACAAACAAAAAAAAAAAACATGAAGCAACATCTTTGGCTGATGTGACGCTTCCTTATTTTTTTGTGTTTTCTGGCACTTCTGTATTGTGTGATTTGATAAAGAGCAGAGCTTTTAGAAATAAAAATCAGGTTTTCTGGTCTTAATTACAACTTGGAAGCAGATGAGTGGTCTTTACATGAAACCTCCTCCCAAAGCCACAGACAGCACATAACAGTTTTTAAATGTTGAGTAAATGGGTTCAGTGACCCTTTAATTAGATAAAAATGGATGCTGTTACTATAGTTTTTAAGACAATGGAAGCTAGAGGTGCACCACTATCTGGATTTGTAGAAAATGGATGAATAAACTCTTTAACATTTGTTGGCATTCTATTTTGGCTTCTCTGCTTGACTGTCAACAGAATTTGTAATGTTTTTACCAGAGGAGTACTAACTTTCTTTTTGATTTGCCATGTATAATACCACAGTAGATGATGTTTTTCTGGATTATGTAAGTCTAGATCAGATCATGCCATCATTCCCAGGATTACCAGTAACTCTTTACTGTCCCAGTCTTCTATTGGAAGTGTGACTCAAGTCGACAGACTCAGAGTCATATTGCACAACTAGCTTGTATTTTCTTAGTTATTAAGGTAAAACAAGGACCTCATTTAGTCATTATTGTCCCTAGTTCAATTCCAGGTGGGGCCACAAGCCCCTCTCACCATGTAGGGTTGCATCAGGAAGGGCATCTGGTGTAAAACCTCTGCCAAATTACCAATGCGGATTAATCCACTGTGGCAACTCCTTGGGGAGAATACAAGGGAGCAGCCAAAGGTACATTTAGTGAATGGTCTTCACATGAAACCTCCTCCCAAAGCCACAGATGAAACATAACAGTTTTTAAATTCTGGATATATGAGTTCAGCGCCCCTTTAATTAGATGAAAGTGGATAGGAGACCCAGCACTACTTTGATTTGTAGAAACTGGATGGATAAACTTTTTATCCATTTTTTAGTAATCTATTTTGGCTCCTCTGCTTGCCAAAGAGATGCTGGCTCACCACTCAGGCACTGCTGAGAAGCCCTTGAGCAAGGCACCGACACACACACACACACACACACACACTGCTCATTGGCGCCCGTAAAATGGCAGCCTTATTCACTGACCTCCCTCACTGCATGCTGCCTGTGCAGGGTGTGTGTATTCAATCTGTAGGAGTGTCAGTGATTTGAATTTCCCCATCTGGGGATGAATAAATTGGTTTGTATGTCCTCAGAGTGTAATTTCTGTTTTTACTTTAACTTTCATGTCAGTTAGATATGAACAATACCATAGTAGATTTATTTGTTTGCTTTATTTATTTGTTTTTTCTGGGCTATCAGAGCCTAGGTCAGGTCATGCAATCACTACCAGGATTACCAAATCCCTCTTTACGGTCACACTCTCGTTGTCTTGCAAGTGTGACGCAAGTTGACAGACTCAGGATAATATTGCACAACTGGCTTGAAACGCTGTAGTACAAGAACCTCATTTAGTCATCATGCCAGATAAACCAGGTCCATTCAGTGGTTTCCAATCAGTCCTCATCCTGATGGCCTCACATGTTGAAGTAAGATGTTCATTTTCTACCGAGCACATTTCATTCATGACTTCGGAAAAACCTTCATGCGGTCACTACAGCTGTTATTTTTTACGCCTATTGTAAAGCAGCTACTGAATGGATCCCTTCTTCTCAGGTTCTGATTCATGAATTCTGATGATGCTCTATTTTCGAAATACGTGGTGATCAGTTATGTGTCATAAAACATAAGTTTGCCGAGCCTTAGTGCACTACTGCGGTCACTTCTGCCCCGGATGATTCACACTTCTGGTACGACCATGTGGTGAGAATTGTGTGCATATACTGCTTACCCTCCACCTCCCTGCTGTGTCTCTGTGTCTTACACACACACACGTACAGACTGAACAGCACATATAAGGAGTTGAGCTTCTCTCAATGGGAATTATGACCATATTTAGAGCTGCCTGCAGACTTGTTTGTCTTGGCCATAGGCCTCTCTAACAAGTGGTCTCTCTCACTGAAAGCCTCGCCAAATCCAGTACACAAACTTACAAGATTGTTGGACAACAGCATAAACCGAGCCTCTCAAACATGGCCACTGTTTAACACTCAACCCAGTCCCTCCATCTCGCTGTGTGCAATCCAATCCAGATGTGCCCAGATGTTCATCTTGCCATTTTTTTTTTCTCGTATTGCTTGGAAAGCAGAAATGCCTGACTTCTGAAGTGGACTTGGTGA
>VUQH01033439.1:10137-21364 GCA_015106775.1 Etroplus canarensis | reverse complement strand
GACATGCAGAGGGATGGTGTGAGGGAAGAGGATGCAAGGGATAGGGCGAGATGGAGGCAGATGAGCTGCTGTGGCGACCCCTAATGTGAGCAGCTGAAAGAAGAAGACAAAGACGAAGACGAAGAAGAAATGTAGATAAAGCTTAATGCCTCAAAACTCATTTGGACAAGTCTATATTATACCTGCAAGAAGAACTAGTCCTGAGTTTTTATCTTGAATAACTCTGCACTTAGCAGACTGTCAGATCTTATGAACATTCAGCACATTGACTGCTGCTGCAGCAGACCGTAAGTGTTACAAAAGTGTGCTTGCAGCTTTCTTATCACTGGTGATTGCTAAACTGTAAACTGGATGTTTGACATTGAGCTGTGTTTTGATGGGCGGAGAAGGCTTGTAGCTTGTGGTTTTCTTGATCATTTAACTCTGTAATGTTATCTGAAATAATTTAATAAATGAGGATCCCAGTGCATAATTCGTATATGAAGAAACTTTATGGTACGTCATCATCCTTGTTTTATGTCCAATCAATTAAGGTATAATTCCTCCTAAATAAACTTTCATAATGGCATCAAAAAGAACTGAAAAATGTAGCTTATTTAAATTTCTATTAAAAGAGCAAAACAGAATGAGAGACATTTCTGGAAGTTATTTATGCTTTACCAAGATAGTTCCTTTTACCGAGCCTACATTTTCTTTACTGGCATAACTTTATTTTTTCTGACCTTTCAATACATATCTGTCATAGAAACAATTCTTATCTTCATTCAGCTCATCAGGACATTTTTTAAATTATTTGTAAGATGCAGACACCTGAAGGAAGACTAAGGTTAAGAAGTGTACTGAATGTTAGGTTCAAGGTCTGCAAATTGCAGGTCTTTTTTTTACATGTGTAGATGATCCATTGCTATTGTGCAATCAATGATTTTAGTACCTCTTTTACCTTATTTTTAGTTTTCAGGTTGTAATAATTTTTGTTTGGATTTTTTTATCCTCTGTTATGTGTGTGAAAGAGGGGTGCATTGTCATTTGTCACTGTCTCAGACTGTTGCAGCAACTGAGAATAATTGCAAAATCCTCTTTTCAGTTTGTGTTCACATCATGGCTGCTGACTGTTTTGTTGTGTTTCATCCATCTATTCAGTTTAGTGATGGTCCATTTGGTTCACTCAATTACTCTCACAGGATTTTCTTCCTGCAGGCATTTTTTTGTATCGTGTTCAGTACCTTATAATGTTGATTGATCTTCTGTTTCTCTACCTTTTCATATTCTGTCTGTCTGTCTTGTTCTCTTCTCCTCTTCAACTTTTCCCCTTTTTCTCTGTTTTCAGGAAAACATCAACATTGATGAAGCAGCCAACTGCTTGGTGAAGCACATCATTGCCAGTGAGAAAGACATTCTCCAATCAGAAGTCCCTGACACCATCACCCCTCAATTAGAAAAGGACAAAGGCGGGACATGCTCCTCATGCTTCAGATCCCAGTAAAACCAGACGGTTGGACTTCCTTTTGTATCTCATTACACACAGTGTCCAGTTTGTGTGTGAGCAAGAGACTGAGGAAGGCCTCCTGTGGCGATTTTCACAGAAGAGAGTGTGGGTGTCAACACTTCCTGTCTTGTAGTTTGGGTGGGGTGGGGTGGGTAGGGGTTGGAGTGGATGACAGAGAGGCAGCTGGCTCAGGAAATGGATGGATTTGAGCAGAGGCAGAAAGAGAGATGGGTGCAGCTGTGCGTGCTTGTCAAAGGCAAGGTCACCCACTGGGTGACTTCAGGCCTTGATACTGCCACTTCGGTTACCATGGAGACACAGTTAATGAACACATGCACAGAGAGGTTGCAGCAAATCACAGTATATCTGTACTAGAGGTCTGTGGAGGTAATCACTGTATAGAAACCATGGTAGCTGCTTCTCTTTCTCTCTTCCTTCTGCCATCTGTGTTCTTTTCCACCAATTTCATTTCTTTCCTCTGATTGTTTTTAATTCCTAACCTACACCTGACATAACTTGTAGTTTGTCACATTTTTTGTACTTTGCTCATAAGCAAGCACAAAACAAGTAAAAGTGTTTCCCCAGCAACTCTCCAAATAATCCCTTCCACACCACAGCCACATTACATGACTTTTTAAAGTATAGCGTCATTTATTTTTACATCTGCATGTGCATTCGCTTATTCCAGTAAAGAAATGTAAAGCAGACTACTGTAAAGCGCCTTCTCTAACATGAGTCTAACATGATATATTTACTATATCTTATTTATAAGTTCTCTTAAAGGTGCTGATTTCTCTTTATATTCATCACTAAGGAATTCAACTCACCTACACTTTCAAAATTCTGTGATAAACATTGAATGTGTGTTAATGTTTATTGTATCCCTTATTTTATCCAGTGGTTTTATATTAAACTTCAATCCCACTGTGATTTTTTTTGTAATATTTGTAATTATGGGATGAATGCAAATATGTATACAGCTATGTACATATTATACAGCAACTCAGACAGATTATACAGTAGAACCAAAGATGTATCCAGTTTTCAAAATGTTCATGTGAATAAACCGTAGCTTTGCTGACAGGCTGGTTGCCATGTATCTGTAATGAATTGTAATGAGTTATTATATTATTAAAAAGTCTATGTACACCCACACAGAGGGTTTTAAAATACAGTCTATTAACTATGATAAATATATAAACCACTGTATCCTAAGAATTGCAATGAATTAACAGGATTGTGAGACAGACATTAATTAAGAAGTTTGCTCATGCACACTGTCTTGAGAAAAGGTCTAACCAGACATTATAATGTATTTTAAATAAACCTTTAAAATAATTTTGTTTGAAATACGCACTTGTGAAAGGTGTATCATTTTGTTGTGGGGGACAAATGCTGCAATAACTTTTTGTTGGCAAAAAAAGAAACTGGATATGTCGCTCAGCAGCACGTCTGACAAAACATCACTGTCAGTGCAGCAGTGTATCGCTGACTCAAGAGGTTCACATAGCCACATGAACTTAGCCAACCAATGTCCTGGGTCTGATGTAAAAAGAGTACATTTTTGCTGTGCTCTAAGCAGGATACTTGTCTTTACTGACAATATCAAATGCTCAGATTTCACCTACTTCACTCCTCAAACACTCAAGACTTAAAAACTTAACTGCAATACAAACTAAGATAATTTAAAAGGAAATTTGGGTGAACAAAGTACAAATAAAATTTCCCTATTCATCCTCATTCATTTCACCTCACCTCATCTCATCTTATAAAAGAACTTGGCCCAGGTAAGAAGGACATCATAGTTTGCAGGCAGGTGTAAAAGACAAGGCTATTTAGAAAGAGTAACTGGATGTAATCACTCAGAAGCTATATATATATATATATATATATATAGCTATATATATATATATTCCCCACTTTGCCTTAATTTTTAATTACTTAGATTCAGCAATATGCTAGACTTCTAATTTTGGTCTATATTTATATGGTAGCATGACAGAGTTGCTGCAGATTTTTCAGGTGCACATCCATAGCAGGACTGTCCCGTTCCACCACATCCCAAAGGTATTCTACTTGCTTGAGAACTGCTTGACACATTCAAGAAAACTGTTTGAGATGATTTGAGCTTTGTGACATGCTGCATTATCCTGCTGGAAGCAGCCATCAGAAGATGGATACACAGTGGTCATAAAGGGTTGGACATGGTCAGCAACAATACTCAGATAGGCTGTGGTGTGGTGCCTGTATTTTCATGTTGTTTAAACCAAATTCTGATTTTACCATCTGAAATTGAGACTCATAAGACCAGGCAACATTTTTCCACTGTTTAGTTTTGGTGCAGCCTCTGTCTCCTGTTCGTAGCTGACTAGAGTGGGACCTGCCATGGTCTTCTGGTGCTGTAGCCCATCTGCTTCAAAGTTTGATGTGTTGTGTCTTTAGAGATGTTCGTCTGCATACCTTGGTTGTGACAAGTGGTTATTTGAGTTACTGTTGCCTCCCTACCAGCTCGAAGCAGTCTGGTTGTTCTCCTCTGACCTCTGACCTCAACAAGGCATTTTCTCCCACAGAATTGCTTATTTTCTCTTTTTTTGGTAATACTCTGCAAACAGTAGTGATGATTATGCGGGAAAATCCCAGTCGATCAGCAGTTTCTGAAATACTGTACTTAGACCAGCCTGTCTGGTCCGAGTACCAAATACCATTCCATTTATTCAAGGTCCCTTAAATAATTTTTCCTTCATTATAGTGCTCAGTGTGAACTTCAGCAATTTGCCTTGCCCATGTCTACATAACTGAATACATTGAGTACACCCAGTGATTCAGTAGCTTGAATGTAATGGTTTCTGGAAGATAAACCTGAAAAAAGTAGCTTTAGGTTTGGGATTTGTGGTTATTTTTCATGAATCAATTTGTCATCAGTTTTTCTCCTGCCTCAGATTCTCTCTGTCTAATTATCTCCCTCCAAAGATACAATTGTGAGCCTTGTTTAACACTGTGGTCTCGTCTCATTCTCAAGAGACAAAGACATGGCCTGATGTCTGGCAGTGTCTCTCTGTCAGATATTGGTGTAGAGGTTAGGCCACACACTGGAGGAAGACAGTGTCACTTTCTAATTTGCAATAATTAGATCTGATTTTCAGGATTGATGCAACAATTTCAGAGAGAAAACACAGGGCAGAGGAAGCTGGGCGAGAGGTTAGGCGCAGGCTAGAGCTATGTGAGAATTTTTCTTTTTTCTCTGACTTAGAAGCCAACCCCTTCTCTGTACTCCCACACAGACACAGTCCTCTCCTTTTCACACACACACATATCCAGATGATCAGAAGGTTTCACAGATTTCTCTCTCTCTTTCTCTGCTAGTCTCTAAGGCAACGAGCTACAAGGAAAGTCATAGCTTTGTTTCTCTTTACTTACAGACTGTCCTTGTAGTTCTCCTCTATTTTCGTTCCAGTTTTACACAGAAAGGAAAAAACAGGAGAAAGAGAAGAACCATAACATAGGACTATAATCACACGATGGAAATAAGCTGCCTCTGATTTCAGGATGACTTAAAATCTCTCTTTAGCTGTGTTATTCAGTCACACACACACACACACACACACACACACACGCACACCATTTACACACCCATAACACATTTCCAAAATGCTGTAATGCTGTGTAAACTGCAAACATCATGAGAATGCAAGAATCTGCAAATCATATAAACCCTGCATAAAGTAAAATATGTGTTCATTTTGAAGTTAATGCTATCAGCACATTTAGAAAGAGTTGGGACAGGGCTATGGTAGCCACTACGTTGCATCACCTCTTCTCTTTAACAACATTCTGTAACCAGAAGTTAATTTGACAGCAAAATATTTTCCCCATTTTTGCTTGATAGAGGATTTAAGCTGTTCAGCCCTTGTAGTTTATCATTTAATAATGTTCAAAAGGTTTTCAGTGGGTGACTGGTCTGGACTGCAGGCAGACCAGTTTAGCACCCTGACTCTTTCAAGCCATGCTGTTGTAATAGTGTGCAGAATGTGGCCAGGCATTCCCTCCTCTTTTAAAGAGGTCTAAGTGGCAGCATAATGTGTGTTCCAGTAACTGTAGATATCATTCAGAATTAAAGCTGGCTTCTCAAATGTACAGATTTACCATGCCATGTGCACTGTTGCACACATACATTCACAATTGCTCTAATGGACTCTACATCCAGGATTTCTATGAAAAAAAGATTTAAATTTGAACGTCCAGACTACAAATTAGCACGGACCCAGAGAAGGTATCACGATCTCAGTTTTGCCGTCATTTTTATTTAATGTTTGCATTAACCTATTACTGGAGTTTATAAAAGGTTCTTCTTACAAACAGCTTGCAAGACACACTCAAAAAATCCCATGGAGGTCTAAAAATTTATGTGCATTTATGCTAGCCAAGCAACTTGTTCTCAAGGTAAAAAACAACCCTTAAGAGATAAAGGGTATTCATCATAGACCATTGATACTGTATATAAGTATAAATAAACTAGAAGTGCTGCAATAAACCAGCCACAAAGAAAATACAGGCACAGAGCTCAGCCATAGTGGTACTACATAATCAATAAATGCTGAGAGAGGTGTTGGAAGTGGAGGCTGTGGCAGGCTTACTTTGGCTGTGAATTAAACACACAGTAAAAGAAAATCAATACTAGGAGCCAGGAGAGACTCTGGATGAATGAAAATAGTGGCTGCACCTCCAACTTTGATCGATGTGTGTGTGTCTTTGTGCGTCTACATGCATATGGGTGTCTGTGTGGGACCTCACAACGGCAAAAGTTTCAGTGAGTTTAAAATATCATGCTGTGAGGAATATCAAAGGCTTACTCCCAATAACTAATCACTTACAACCAGCTTGCCCACAGAGTGAATCAGATTCAGTATCGAACCTGTGGTCTCTTTCCCTTTAACTCACACACACACACACACACACACACACACACACAAAGGAATAAACTTTTGATTGAAACTCGAGGAATTGTTTACACATTTATTAAATGTGCATTTTTCCACAGACACACATTTTGGTACTTTTAGATTTGATAGCAGTCACAAGCATGTTGTATCAGGGAGAAGTTTTGTTTGTTTTCCATAAGGCCATTCATGTGCCAGGGCAAATTAGAAGATAGTCCCTTCGAAAATTGTAATGTGTGCTGCAGTTAGGTCCAGGATTTCATTCATCTAACATGGTTGCATGAACTGATGAAATGAAATGAGTCTAACTGTTGAGGAGAAAGCTTGTGTCAGTACACAGGATAAAACAGTGGTTACCGAGCGTAATGATTTTTCTGTCTGTAGCAATATAACTGGCTTACTTATTGGTCACCCCATCATTGCTCCACCACAGACAAATTGCTGCACTCACCACCCAATTACCCAGCAGCTCGTTTTATAAAATGTTAGACTTTATATTGCTGTTCTGCTCCCCTTGTTGAGATAAGAAGAAAAGGCCAGTTCAAGGACAATAGACATAAACACAACTAGAGGTACCGCAGGAATAATTTTTATTTTGTATGACTTTGCTGCTGGTAAAATACAGAAACAAAGCTTGTAATGTACAGCCAGCCAGGCCAAAAATAAATAATGCATAGATAAAATAATATGACCTGAGCAATCCCACACTGAATGAAAAGGTAGTCCAGACACTGAATAACTGTCCACTCCAGGCTTTTTTTGTCGAAATCATAAAAAAGTACAGAGGGTACAGAGCTCTGCATGAGCAAGACAGTGCCCAGACTGTAAGCGTACCGAACATCAAATGAGCCAATGAGACGGCATTACTTCATTATTTGTTTTCTGAGTTCACCATTTTCAGATTCAGATCTAAAAATGATAAAATGCACATGTTGTGATGTGAAGCCCATACAAGCATCACCCCTTTTTGATTCTGTAGCTTGAAAAAACAACTGTTAGTTTTACTGACCTCTTCTCAGACAGCTGAATATGCAGTTGGATCAGTGCCTGGTTCAGAAAGCTGTCAGTTTTCTCTAACATGCAGATTCTGTGTCTTATTTTTCCTACCACACAGATCACAAGAGGCATTGGCAGAACCTTACTGTTTAGAATTAAAACAAAAAAAGTGCCTGCATGTAAAACTGCTCAGAAATTAGCTTTGTCAACCTACAGCAAGAGAACACCAGGCACTTCTTGTGCTGATTCAGCATTGTCCTCATGCTTCTATTTAAGTTTGCCTTTAGTTCTCCATATTCAGTTAGAATGGGTACTCTACACAGCCCACATGTGTTTTTATGTATAAGGCTGTGCTACCTTTGTAGATTACTGACTTTTTCAGGGTGTATCTTTGCCTTTCTCCCAACATACACCAGGAGATGCGCCACTGTTTCTCTTACACAGTAGAGAATTTATAGGAGAAAAGAAAGCATTCAAGAATATTTGTTTCTCACCCAGAAATGCATTAGTGGAGTGATGACGTGTCTGATATGTCTCATTAATCTCAGAAAAACAAAATAACAGAAGGCGTGAAAGAGTCCCTGATAAATAATATTAAAAATAAATGTATTGTACACACATGAGTGCATTTTAAGAGGCATTACTAGTGTGCTAAATGAGTAAGTTACATTGTGTGCTTCCTTGTGGTATATTTTCCATTTGCATATAGCTCCATTATGCAGAATTTGCTACCTCACAAGCAGTCCAAAATCAGCACCTTAGACAGAAATCATGACACACTGGACTTTTTGATTGTGATAATTGTACATGTATTATATTTTTATGATTGTCTCTTTGTCCAGTAAATTAATTGCTGCTGCAGCCACTTATTTGTCCCTCTCTTGCCTGTGCATGTGTCATTCAGTTTTTGGGAATGTGTGTAGCTGCAAAGTGTTTCTGGCTCTCTTTGCCTTGGCAGGGAAAAGACTAGGTGAAAAATTGGTCAACAGTGCCCTTCCCCTCTGTGCCAACTGTGTCTCTTCTCGTGGATGTGTACAGAACAGCATGTGGACCAAATCTTCACAGTAATGTGGGTGACTTTTTGCTGAATGGGCTCTTTCCTCACAATTATTAAAAGCCTGATAAAGTCTGCAGTGTGGAGTGTGTGTGTGTGTGTGTGTGTCCATATTTTTAAATGCATGAAAAACTCTCAATATATTTGTACTCTGGAATCACTGTGAATGTCTGCAGATTGAGTTCAACAGCTGTGCTCCTCTCTGGTGCCTTACAGCGCTATCTAGCAGTGCATGTGTGGCACTGCATACCAACAAGCACACTCCTGCCTTTCCTTCCCCTCATGGATCACAAACAAAACAGAGACATTGATAAGAAGCCGTGTTAATAAGTTAAACTGGAGACTTTAGAAAATAAGGGGTTTTCTCTGATGACTGTAAGACTCCTTGAATGAAAATGCTCAACAAAAAAGGCAGCAGAAAAAATATTACATATTGCACTTGTAGGGCTTGGCATATATATATCTGATATGTCAAGATTAATTTTTAAAGCATGGATATGACTCCTTTGATATACTTAAAGGTGGCAGACAGAGTACAAGGAAGCACAGATGCTGATGTTAGAAGGTGTACTGCATTGATGGACGTGTAGATGGAGAGTGGGAGGATAGAGAGGAGGAAGGTAGGTGGATGAGAGGTAAGTTGCCAGGCAGTGTGGGAGTTTGAGGCCATGCTTTAGAGTTGTGTCTATGAGTGAATGTGAGCATATGTATATATATGTGTGTGTGTGTGTGTGTGTGAGTGTGAGAGAGAAAGCGATTCCTCTCTGTGTGGGCGAACGAGCACGGGACAGAACGATGGCTCACATAGAGGCAGTTGTCATGGCAACAGAGCATGTCGTCTTGTTTAGCAAGATCTCAGCTGTCCCAGAATCACACAGACCTAGGTCTTCTCTTGTCTGTCTTGGCCATTCTTAATATTTTTCTTCTGTTTCCATCCATTTGTTGGGTGGCACAGTGTGGCATGGTTAGCACTGCTGCCTCACAGCAAGAAGGTTCTGGGTTCAAATCCACTAGCTGGCTGGGGCTTTTCTGTGTGATGCTTACATGTTTTCCCTGTGCCTGCATGGGTTCTCTCCGGGCACCTCAGCTTCCTTTCACAGACACAAGACAAACTGGGTTAGGTTAATAAGCAATTCTAAAGTGGTCATAAAGCTGAATGGTTGTCTGTGATAGACTGGTGACCTGTCCAGGGTGTATGCTGGATGGTGCCTGTTTTCTCAGATCATTTGCTTAAATACCAGAATACTCACTTCACTTTCTCCCTCCCCTTCCTCTTTTCTCCCTCTCTCTTCCGTGACATTCTCTACATCCCTTTCTCTCTACCTCTTGCCCCATTTCCCCGTATTCTCCATTCCCTCATTCTCCTCCTCCCACTCTCTTTCACTCCTCCTCTCCTATATAGCTGTAACAGATATAAATAGAGGTAATAAATTGCAGTGAATCTGCCAGTGTCTATTTACGTATGTGTATGTGTGCTTAGATTTTTGCTCTAATGACTAGACTGGTGAGGTATCCCTACACAAGGAGCTGTAACTCTCTATATAGGGTGAACATGCACAGCCTATTAATTTACACTGCTTCACAAAAAAAAAAAACAAGTGAGGCAACATCACTTTGTAAGGCTTGTCATCCTCAGGTATTTCTAGCACCCCATTGACATGACAGTTTTTCATAGAGAAATACATGATCACTACAGCTGGAATATTTGCAACTGCTTAAACAACTGCTTAGTATCTGTGCACAATAAGGTAATTAATTTTCAAAAAATTATGCTTAACACCTATTTTTGTGACAACTTCGTGGAACAGAATAGAGCTAAGAGAAGATTTATTATGTCTAAAAAGGCAACACTTGTTGCATAGTTGCACTGTCCTGTAGTTTTTACACAATGGTGCCATTCATTTTGTTACCCCAAAGAGCCCAGAAAGCTATTGTATTCCATTTTAACCATAAATATACAATTCTGTAAAATCATCATGATCAAGAGCTTGTAGAACTTTAGCAACAATAAGTAGAAGTGATGATTTTGTGTATGAATTTATCAGTCTCTTTCATCATTGTGGAAGAATTTTGACCCACCCTTTTACAGTGTTGCCTCCATTTATTTAGGTTTGTAGGCATTCGTGTATGCATAGCTCTCTTAAGGTCCCACTACAGCATTTCAGTTTGGTGGAGGTCTTGACTGGGCCATTGCAATACTTTCATTCTTTTCTTTTTCACCCATTCTGTTGTAGATTTGCTGGTGTGCTTGGGCTCCTTACCCTGTTATATGACAAGCCTGTCACCAAGCTTTAACTGTTGGGCAGATGGCCTTGTATTTGACTCTAGAATACTTTTATATGTAAATGGTAAATGGCATGCACTTATATAGCGCTTTCATTCAAAGCGCTTCACACACACATTCATACACCAATGGTGGCAGAGCTGCCATGCAAGGCGCTAACCAGGCCATCAGGAGCAATGTGGGGTTAAGTGTCTTGCCCAAGGACACATCGACACATGGGCTGGCAGAAGTGGGAATCAAACCTGCAATCAACTGATCAGAGACCGACCGCTCTACCACTGCACCACGGCCGCCCCGTGGAGAGGTAAACTCAATACCTGCAAGATGACCAGGTCCAGGGGCAAAATAACCCAACATCACCCTTCCACCATTGTGCTTGACAGCTGGTATGAGTTGTTTGCACCAGTATGATGTGTTTGGGTTTTGTTAAATGCAGTACTGTGCAATATGGCAATACACCAGAGTGCTCT
>VUQH01033437.1:0-24711 GCA_015106775.1 Etroplus canarensis | reverse complement strand
ATGAGTATTACTCAGCCAGATTTCCTGGAGTACATTTAAGCTGGGAATAAGGGACTAGCCTAGCTTCTCTAACTGCTGTTAATTCCAACGTCTACCCTGCTTCCGCCAGTCACCCGCCCTACCTGGCAGCCGTATCAGTTAGGTGGGAGATCGAGCACATTAGCTACAGCAGCTCCCTTGTATGAACCTTTTGCACTTGGTAAATTAGCTAGGAATGGATTTTAATGGTGAGAATAATTCACCCTAAGGGGCTGTTTTTGCAGGTGGACTCACAACTACTAACCTTTCAGAACCTTTAGATGTAACTTGTACACTTAGAACTTAGCATTTACATTGCTGAGAAGATTTAGTGAATAGTCAGATTCAGTACTTTAAATGCAGGGATATAAATTTATTAAGCAATTTAGCAAGGGCCAAGCAACAGCATTAAAACATTTATATATATCAAATCAATTTATATAATTTCTCTCTATAGTAACTCTCTCTAATTGTGGCTGGCTAACTTGATACTTATTTTGGTGATCTTCTTTGCTGGGGTTGCGTCCTTATCCTTCTGTCCGGCCGAGACAAGAGGGCAGGGGCGCTCCTGTAGGTGGAGGCAGTTCCAGCTGGGGTCCTTGATTTGATACGAAATCCAAGGAGTTCCACGCTCTTGCTCCATCATTCCACAGGGGGGAATTAAGAGATCTCATGACTGCCGAACATAGTCCACAGCTGGGGGATCCTCCTTATGATGTGACTGTAGACAGGGTCAAAGATCTCTTCTGCAATTGGCCGTATATCCTGGGATGCTATGCTAGTAGCATCATAGGCTCTTTAGCGACATCGATGTGAAAATCCCACATTTTGATAACAAACAACTCCTTTTTTTCCCCCCTTGCAGCTGTCCACCCCCCCGCATAGCTCCATCTCCCTCTGTCAGGCCCTCCAAGGTCAGATGTGCCTGTTTACAGATAAGACATTCCAGCCAGTGCACACACTCTTCTGTCTTAACAAAAAGGGTTATGATTCACTTCACACTACTTTGTAACATTAGCTGTATTAATTTAAAATGATACTTATTCATTTAACTTCAATTATGATTGATTAATACTTCAAACATATCAAAAAGCACACTATGTATATTGGTTATATTTGCATCAGCATAATCATTTCAGTCCTCTGTGTCCTCTGTGTCTTATCATCTTAAGCATGAGCGCCTCTATGGTGCTTCGCTGAGCAGAGGTCCCAGAAGTCTCAATCCTGTCGACACCCCTTAGCAAATCACACCTCAGAATTAGGACAAAAAATGTAAGTTTTAAATTTCCAGTTTAACAAATGTTGCTTGCTGAGCAGTCCTTACCTTTGAAAATAATCATGCATCTTCCTTTCCTTCCTCTTTCTTATATCTATTTCTGAGAGTGAAGTTGTCACACATTTACTGCACAGAAAGTTTGTGTTTGATAGTATTTGTTGAGCTGTCGGAAAAGTTACTTTTAAAACTACCTGCCACATCAAAAAAAGGGAACCCAGTTAAGGTTTGCTCCCCTTATGTAGTGTGAGCGAGCTGGCTAGATGGTAAAGGTAAGTAGGCCACTGAAACCGCAACTTTGTTGCTAATCTGCGTGCATGAACGCAAGACAGGGATAAGAAAAAAGGCTGTGTGAAAATATGCTGGTGGGTCATTTCTTTCTGATTTGCTGAATGAGTATCTCAGTTGCCCAAAATGCTGTCACGAATGTTCCTGGCCCACCGTAAGCCCTGATTTATTTGATAATAATGGTAGTATTGGTAAGTTATTGCTACATTTTTGCACAGCTTGATAATAATAACAATAAAGACAGAGAATCCAATGTTATCTTGTTCCTGCCATAAGAATACTTGTAAACAGTACTTCAACAAGTACAATAACAACTGATTTGCAATAAAAAAGCTCACCGCAGTCATATAACTTCAGATGTGCACTGGGTTAAAGCAGATGCCAGAGGGCCCATCTACATACAGATTATGCTTGACTGTGTATAACTTTCTACAGCTTTCATAATGATACTTAGCTCAGAGGCATGTCTTCATTTAGCCCTTCAATCATAATATTAAATTTTAATTACTTTGTGCCCATGTGGCCATGCAGTATGTTTTTCAGTATGAGTGAACACAATAGCATCTGTCTGCCTCTGTGGAACTGTATATTTATAAATCTGTAAGGTAGTAATTTTGTCCCTGTAGTGTCCAATTGAAAATTCCCTGGCTCCTTTCCAGGTGGGGACACAAGCCCCTCTCACCATGGAGGGTTGTGTCAGGAAGGGCATCCGACGCAAAACCTCCAAATTACCAATGTGGATTAATCTGCCGCTTGGGGAGAATACAAAGGAACAATCGAAAGTACTGATGCGCTATATGGACAAAAGTATTAGGCCACCTTCAGGAACTTTTATGGCATTCTAAATTCAATATCAGAATCAGAATACTTTGTTAATCCCCGGGGGGGGAAATTACTTATGTTACAGACACTCTGCTAAATATGCTTAAATATGAATATGAAAAATAAATATAAATTAAAAAAATCATTGTGGGACTAAATGAAACACCTGAATTCACTGATTAAGAGGTGTGGCCTGATACTTTTGTCCATATAGTATATACAGTTAAGTCTCTGTTTTGTTCTTAGATGGCAAAATAACTTAATGATGCTCATATGAAACAATTACAAATGTTGCAGAACTTAAAAGGTAAACAAAAGAGACACCTCTGCTGTAAAGTCTAATACAATCCACCATATGTGTACAGCAATATATAAATCCTTTAGTATCCAGTAGTAGGATTTACTTAATTAGTAATTTGAGGTACTACTTTTCATGCCACTTTACACTACTACTGCACTCCATTTCACAGTGACGTATTCTATTTCAGTGACTTTCATAGCAGCAATTACTTTATAGATGAAGATTTACCAATTTCATGTTATTGTTTCTGCTTCTGAAATATGATAATGTTCTGCTTTTTGTTTTAAAGTACACTGCCTTCTTTATCATGGTTTTCACTTTTTTTTTTAGCTTTGTTTAAAGAGAAGACTGACTTCTGCAAAATGTGCGTAGAAAAAGAAACATAAGCGTCTATACAGTTACAGGAAATTCTGTGAAGCCTTAGGAATTCCCAAGATGTCTACACTAATTTCTAAATAGTTGCCTGAGCTTCATGGTTATAGGCAGACAATATTACTAAACTAATATCACAAACAGTTGTATTTGACATGCCTTTATTAAACACACTAATCATTCACACGGGTGGCTAAAAAAACTATGGCTACATTCCCACCGCAGGCAGAAGTGGCCCAAATCTGATTTTCTATGACAGTCTGAACGGCACAAATCTGATTTTTTTTCAAATTAGATTCAGGCCACTTTCATATGTGGTCCTAAATTGGATACATATCTGATGTTTTTCAAAGTGACCTCAATCTAAACGGTCATGTCGCATTTCATTTGGCTTTTACTTCATTGAAGCGAGACAGGTGGCACAATTCTGCGCTGGAGGAGGCGAGACGTGGCAAGATCATATGTAAACAATGGATGAAACAGGCATGGCAGCCACTGTTGATGGAGCTAGTCAGTGGAAAGAAAGTGAGGTTTTACTCACATGCTGACATGTGTAGCATTCATATTTACATCTGTAAACACAGCACACTATGTATGATGCCACATCTTCTTCTGCACATGCGCGTCACTTCAGGGCCGTAGATGTTCAGAATGGAGTTCGATGGCGGTCGCATTTAAATTATAACATGAACGACCACGTAAAAGAAAAAAAAAAAATCAGAGCTCAGCAAAAAATGGGAACTGAGCATTAAGACCTGCGGTGTGAACGTAGCCTAAGTGGGACTTTGCCTTCTGAGGCGTGTTTTTCTTTAAAGTCAAGGACTTCCATTAAATCTTCTGTTATATTAACATTTAATCCTCCCGTGTCAGAGGTCAAAGCAAGCAAATTAGTGCTTTCTCAGGATCAAATCATGGCTAGGATGGAGGCTTTAATGTTAAGGTGCATGCCACTGTTAGTTCAGTTCTATCTAAAGCTTTGCTCACTGAGAGATAGTAAAGCATCATCACAAGTAGAGAATTGGCTAAATAAAGAATTCAAGACAGCAAAAGTCCTGCCACAAGAAGGCTGTTTAGCAGTGGCTGGGATAAGATAAAGCAGCATTTCACAGTGGACAGCTGGATAAAAGAGCTTTTTTCTGATGAATGAAAGTTAGAGATCCATGGTAGTGACAGGAATGTGAGCAGGATACTGCAGTATATCAAATCTACAATAAAACATGGTGATGGAAATATTGAAGCCTCAAGGGTTTTTTGCTTCTCTAGAGGTGGACTCCTGTGCTGATTTGACTCACCTTTGACCAAAGACAAGCGGAACCTTTCATTTTTCAGAGGCGTGCTTTGTTTGCACCTTTGTGAAGAAGATTTTTTTTTAACTGCAGGAAGATAACGAGCGCAAACACACCTCGAGGGTTTGAAGAATTACTGGAAGACTAAAGAGGACTGAGGAGTGCTGACTGTCATGGACTCTCCTCCACTGTCACCTGACCTTAACCCCACTGAATATTTATGGGACCACTTGAAAACTGAAATCACGCTCAAAGATCATCTTTAAAACAGCGTCAGATTCTTGGATAGGACTGGTTGTCAGGTTTTCACAGTCCATCTCAAGTATCTTTAAAACAAAACAGGGGAAAACAAATACTACCATATTCTTAAATTTAGAGTTTTATCTTTACACCCATCTTGTTCAGCCGATTATCATGTGCAATGAAGAAACCAAATGTAAAATGGGAGTGACTTTTTTCAAATCATTGCACATTGGGATTCTAGAGTATACAGGTTGAAGTTAAGGCTAAAAACTCCCAATCCAAAAAAAAAACTTCTTTATCATGTTGAGAAGGATTACATAATCTGGAGATAAGACAAGGTTAATTTGTTGGCACAACTGCAATCTTTAACACACCCCCATACAAAAAAGAAACAAAAAATAAGAAAAGAATAAACAAAAAAAACTGTTAGATCATCCAAAAGTATTATCTGACAAAATCCACCATAGTGGATTTTAAACCAATTAGTCAAAATGGGATCGTGGTGCAGACTTTCAGCTTTATTTTAAGGGATTTGATAAAAGACCTGCATTTACTGTTTAGGAATTACAGCCTTTTTTATATACTGTATAGTCTCCCATTTTGAGAGGCTCAGAAATAAGGGGTCAACTAACATCATTTTAAATATAAGGACTGTTTTTAAAAATAAGTGTTTCCTCTCTTGAGGGTCTCTGTCAGGCCTTTACTGAAACTGCCTATCAGTTGCTGCTCGTGTGTGGGTCTCTCTCTGCCTTCACGTTTGTTTTCAGTAACTGAAAAGCATGCTCTGTTGAGCTGAGATCAGATGACCGACTTGGACATTAAGGAATATCCCATTTTTTTGCCTTGAGAAAATCTTGCTTTGCTTTTGCAGTATCTTTGGGTCATATTAATAATTAGCACTGAGAAGCACTGTCCAATCAGTTTTGCAGCATTTGACTGAATCTGAGCAGAGAGTATAGCCCTGTCCACTTCAGAATTGTCCTGCTACTTCTATCAGCAGTCACACCATCAATAAGCACTAGTGACCTGGTTCCACTGGCACCTATACATGCCCTACTATCCATATTTGTCAGATGATTTGGTATGATTCAAATCATGAGCTGTTCCTTCCCTTCATTCTTTTCTTTTCCCATCATCCTGGTGCAAGTTCATCTTGGTTTCATCTGTCCAAAGAATTTCCAGAGTTTCCAGAATGGGCAGGCTCATTCAGATGCTTTCTAACAAACTCTAATCTGGCCTTCCTGTTCTTGAGTGTTCTTTGTAAGCCCACTGTTTTTACATTCATGAGGGTATCTCTTAATTGTAGACTTTGACAGTGATACACCTACCTCCTTGAGAGTGTTCTTAACTTGGCTAGATGTTGTCAAGGGTTTTTCTTAACCAATTAAAGAATTCTGTGATCATTCTCTTTAGTTATCTTTCATAGTCTTCCTAAGCTGGCCAATGCACTATTTCTTTAATCCAGATTGTTGTTTTGGCCACTCCTAAACCTCTCTCTTTGATAGGTTTATTTTGGGTTTTCAGCCTGATAGTGGTTTCCTTTACTCACATCGACATCTCTTTGACCCTCACATTAAGATTTTCGGGGGAAAGCTACTAAATGCAAGCTCAACACCAACTCTAGATCTTTACTCTACTTGGTTTGTCATGGAGTAATGAGGGAATAGGCCTCACCTGGCCATGAAACTATTGGCAATCAATTGTCCCATTACTTCTGAGCCTCTGAAAATGGGAGAACATGTATATAAATGGTTGTAATTCCTGAACAGTTAATGCAATTCTTTTGTCAAACCCCTCAAGAATCAAAGCTGAAAGACACTTTGATCACATTTTGACTTGATGTAGAACTTTAAGACCTAGCTGCATTTGGCCATATGTGAATCTGTTTTCCTGTTATTTCACATGTTGAAACCGCAGGCAGTATAAAATTCTGACATGGCCACTGTGACATCTCCCGTCAGTTTCTAAAGTTCTGTTCTAAAGCCTGGAGTTTACCTCATTTGCTAATAACTTGCGATTTCATACCCTAGATAATCCTCTTAGAATGACCATAATTTACAAAATGGACTTCATGTTTTATTGAGTATGACCTGAAACTAGCAATTGAGCCCATAAAATCATCAGGAAAGTGTTTACTGAGGTCATAGAGCAAGGGAGCCACAAGTCGTTTTCCCATTAACTTGTATACAATCATAAATCTTTTTGCAGCGAGAGGATACTCCATCTTATATATATATTTTTTTTAGCCTAAAAATGTTTAGTTTTAAATATATGCTCTTTTGTTGTAGTGAAAGGGGGGCATGCTTGCCACTGTTGCTGTGGTAAAGTTCTCACACATGTCATGTTTGACCAGAGGAGGTCCAGTCAACTCTAGGGTGTGAGCTGTTCCCTGTGGTTGCAGGATGTGAGAGGCTTTCTTTCTACTAAAACTGTAAGCACCCACAGGCAATGAGACAGTAATGAGGAGGAGGTTTACTACATTGAAACTTTACTCACTAATTAGCTTGAGACATTGCATGCATGGAAGGCTAAATTAAATACAAATATCTCTGCTTAAGGGACAAACCAAGGGTATAATAAGCATGCAACA
This sequence comes from Etroplus canarensis, assembly GCA_015106775.1. Taxonomy (NCBI): domain Eukaryota; kingdom Metazoa; phylum Chordata; class Actinopteri; order Cichliformes; family Cichlidae; genus Etroplus; species Etroplus canarensis. The sequence continues at coordinate 17,518 of VUQH01033437.1, read as the reverse complement.
CAGCGTTGTTTCATAGTATGATGCCAGCAGTGTGATGAATTCTGCCACCGTGTGTTATGACATTGATGGAAGATGTTTTTCTTCATTTATTTTAAGGTTCAGCCAAAGGGGAAGGGCAGCATGTTGTATATTAGTCAGTAAAGTCATCCACTATCCAGTGTGTAGAATATCTTTTTTTTTAGCTTTTAGACCCCTTTGTATAAATCCTGTTTGTGAGCTGCCAGAAAACGTGTTAGTCAGTAGACCTAGAACATATGGTGCCTTAGGCCCTTCACCCGTTCAGACTGTATCTTTCCCATTTCCTGGAATCTCTGCTGCTTCCTATATTTCGTGTTTTCACTTATACTGCCATTAACAACCCCCCCGAGGAAACATGACCCACAAGAAGCACAATCAGGGAGATGGGGGAAGGACAAATTGAATAACAACCTCATGACAAAAGACACACAAAGGCACGGAAAAGGGTTGTCTATGTGTGTGTGTGTGTGTGTGTGTGTGTGTGTGTACTCATGTAGATTTGTGAGCATGTCAGTGTGCGTGCACCACATGTGTAGATAAGTAGGGCCATGCTGTTTGCAGAACATAAGGCTTTTGAACACCGGGGTGACTGTGTTTCATTAAAACTGAAGACAGAATTAGATTTTTTTCCCTTCTTTACACAGATTGGGGAAATAAAGGTGCAGTTTGAGGTTGGTTGTGACATTTCATCCTGTGATTATATTAGCGCCCTCTGCAAAGCAGCCAGTGCTTGGCTTGAAATGATGTTACCTAAGCTGACAAGAATTGATGGGATGACCTTACAGCTTGTCCACCGGTGGAAAATTGCTCCACGATTTCACTGTGAAACACTGGAGATGTGAAGAAAACCACGTAGAACTGTTGCATTTTTATCACTCATATTACATCAGTGGAACAACGGCAGACTGACTCGCTGGAGATCAGAGCAGTAACGAGTTCTTGGAAAAACCTCCAAAACTCAAATTGGTCTTATTTGCAGCATATACATCAGACTGAACTGTTGACATACAGCCAGGCAACAAGCAGATATAATAATGTTACACATACTGTGGGGGTCTTGTTCCGTTATTCATCAACATATGCATCCATTAAATCTGCATAATTCATATATCTGGCAGGTGCAGTATGACATACCCACATATAGATTAGATTGTCTGACAAAATTACTTGAAATTCATTCGTTTTGAAACTGATGCGGACGTCTTGCTCAGAAAAAGTGTGAGGAAATGCAAATAATGAGGCCGAAACTTTTCAGAAACATAAATAACTCTGACAGCTGCTCAAACTGGTGAGCTCTGTCTACTAAGGTGCCTTTTTTTCTTTTTTTTCCAAAAGTTTCAGCTACAAGTATGAATGTTAAAATAAAAGCCTTTAGCATTATCACCAGATAACTTTAGAGTATGAATGCATTGCAGTTTACCTGTTTTTATTTATGTTTTTAATCTGTGCAGAAAAAAAACTTCAGTGGAAAGAAAAGATTTAACAGAAGAATAATGTTTGTGATCCTTAACCTGGGATATAAAAGCAGCTGCATCAAGAAAGGCAAAATGCCACAAAGCAGGGGAGACAAAAGGTTGATTTCTACAGTTAAGTCCATAAGTTTTTGGACAATGGCACATTTTTGTGCAATTTGCCTCTATACACCACCCCAGTGGCTTTTAAATGAAACAGTCAGCATGTGATTGAAGTGCAGACTTTCAGCTTTAATAAAAGGGACTTGACAAACAACTGTAGAGGAATTACAGCCATTTCCATACACAGTCCCCCATTTGCACAGGCTCAAAAGTAATGTGACTATTAACTGACAAGCAGTTTCATGGTAAGGTGAGGCCTGTCCACTCACTATGCCATGACAAATTAAGCAAATAAAAGATGTGGAGTTTATTCTGAATGTTGGACTTGCATTTGGTAGCTTTCCACTGTAACTTTTGATATGAAGTCCAAAGAGATGTGGACACAAGTGAGGGAGGCCATCTTTAAGTAAAGCAATCAATGTGATAGCAACGAGTTTAGGAGTGGTCAAAACAACAATCTGGAATATTCTTAAAAAAGAATGCACTGGTCAGCTTAGCAACCCCAAAAACCTGGAAGACTATGAATGACAAAGTGATTTTTTAATTTTTTTTTGGTTAAGAAAAATACCCTTCACACCATCTAGCAAAATCAGAAACACTCTAGAGGAAGTAGGTGTATCATTGCCAAATTCTACAATTGAGGAATCCCTTCATAAGTATGAATAGAGAGGGTTCACAACAATCTGCAAGCCACAGGTTACACTCGAGAGCAGGCAGGCCAGATTAGATTTTACCAGTAATCATCTGAAAGAGCCTGCCCAGTTCTGAAAGAAAAAGTTCTTTGGAAGATGAAACCAAGATCAACTTTCACCAGCGTGACGGGAAGAGGAAAGTATAGTGAAGTAAAGGAACAGCTCACAATCCAAAGCATATCACATCATCTGTCAAACATGGTTGAGGCCATGTTATGGCACGGTGGAACCAGGTTGCCTGTCGAACCAGGTCTCTAATGTTTTTTAAATATGTGACTGCTGATAGAAGTAATAACCTGAGCTCAACCCAATAGATCAGCTTTTCTATTAGTGAAGACAAACCTCAAGGCAGAGAGACCCACAAACAAGTGCAACTGAAGGTGGCTGCAGTAAAGGTGTGGCAAAGCATCTCAAGAGAGGAAATGCAGCATTTGGTTATGCCCATAGGTTCTAGACTTCAGGCACGCACTGACTGCAAAGGATTTTCATTCAGGTACTAAAAATAATCCTTATATTTAAATTTATGTTAATTTGAGATCAGGTTCATTTCCTTAATATAACTGCATATGTTATTCCACTGTAAAGTTATTACAGTAGTATTCATATCATTAAGCACTTCAATATATTACTTTTGTACTGAAGCATCTCCCAGGTGGTCTAGTGGTTAGGATTTGTGCGCTCACTACCACAGCCAGGGTTCAATTCCCGGTCAGGGAACACATCTTACGGGTGGCAGTGGCTCAATGTGACGGTTAATGGAATCACGGGGCTGCTGATGTGGTGCTGGTTCGATACTCCCTCACAGCAACTGGAGGTCTGTAGAGGCTCAGGGCACCCCCACTGTGCTCCCCAGTGTGTGTAATGTGCCTGCCTTGTTCTTGCTCACCTCTGGTGTGTGTGCCTGTGCATCTATATCACCCAACTGCATGCAAAGTGTGTGTATATATTCTGAGTCAGGCAATGGAGGTGAGCAGGCCACAGAGACCATACTCCCAGGGGTGTATCCTGGTGCAAAGTTGAATTACAGTATCTAGTTTTCATTTTTCATTTCCAATTATGTACTCTGAGTTTACTCTTAGTTTGAGATTTTCTTCAGTTTTGGTCAAACTGACCTGGTCTATAAATATGCTGCACTAATCGACTGCTCTAAGGGAAAATGGGATGCAAAATGAAGCTTCATTTCTGCCTTCACCACTCAGTCATCCCTCATAGTGACATCACATTGGCCTGGTACATCTTTTATGTAAAGCCTATAATATAAATAGCTGCTTTATGTTTTGAGCATCATATATATCATTATCATTAAGAATATTATATTCATTATTTCCCTTACGTAAAAATGAGGGATGTTTTGTAAAAATCAGTGCTGTGATATCTGCAGAACATTGTTAATATTTTAACAGGTAAAAAGTGTTGAGTATTACAGAAATGAGACATCTCATTTTACAAGCTATCACAGATGACCTAGAGGGTCATTTATGGAAATTTCTCTATGTAAATATGTTTTACGTATTGTAATTCATCCCTTGATAGAGCATAGCTCCTTCTCTGACAAACTAATCCCCAGCCAAGCGTGTAATTAAGAACAGACTCAGATATGCTGGGAACGTATTGCACGTGTGTGGCAAGATGGTGAAGTAGAGGCCTGTGTCATCAGTGACAACTAATCATCTGTTGCTGGCCGTTACTGGCCAAACACGCACTAATACATGCAGTGATTCAGGTTTGGTTGAAGATAGATAAGAGGAGCATTAGTAGGGATGAGCGGAACATCATTATGAAACCTTACCTCTGACAGTAACAGGCTGTCACATGGACACCGATTCATCCGCACGAGACTGTGGCACCCCATAGACGTGTCTTTCGGAATGTTACAGCAAGGCCGGGGGGGAATAGTCAAGGTTTGGCGCCTCCGGCATAAACCAGCCTTTGGAGTGCTGGATCCATATCATAGCTCATCATACTCACTTCAATGCAGCAGGAATGGCAGGCATACCTGAGGGTTTGTAACTGTCAGCAGTCCTCTTTCACAATGTCCACCTTTTTGCTGAGGAGAAACCACAACCAGGTTTCAAGAAGCAAAGTTTAAAAGGCAGGTTTTTGTTTGGTTTTGTTTTTTGATGATTATATGAATAACACTGCAACTAAATCTTCTCAGATATGAGCACGCTGGTGCTTTTTTATGCTTTGCCAAAGTGCCTGCAGACCACACAAGAAATCTTGTAAATCCTCTCACACTGCCTTCAGCACCCAGGCATCCTACTTATAAAACCACTAGACTGAATACAGTTCCTTTTTCCCTCTTCTTTTCTCCATATTTAAAAATATAGCACATTTTTACCAACTGTTTTGTATAAGCTTGTTGGCATTAATGTCCTCTGTCCATAACTCTTAGTTGTTCTGCCATTTGCTTTCTTTTTGTTTGGTATTGCTTTAAATTGGTTTGTTTTGTTCTGCTTCACTGTATTGATGGTAGATGAATTGATATGGTGGATGTGTTTGCAAACAGTTGTGTATATACTGTACATATCAGGCAGGCAGACAAGAGTGCTGGAAATAAAAGACCCAAGGGGATACTCGCAGAGGGCTCTAATTGCCACAGCAGCCTCACTCATGGTGGTTCATTGCTAGGTAAGCATAACACTGTTTTCAGCCATGAAAACAATAAAAATAACAGCACACATACAAAACAACAAAGACTGAGAACGGTCAGTAAACTGCTATCTTCCTGAGGTGAACTGACAAAATACAATCACTTTGTTACTGTACTTGATTACACTTTTCAGGTATCTTTACTTTACCTGAGTATATATTTTCCTAATGACTTTTTAACTTTCATTCACTACGTTTGAACACGTATCTCGACATTCTACTTCTTACATTTTCAAAACAGGCTCATTACTTTAGGTTTAAGGCACACGAGGGGAGTTACTGATCATTTTTGCGCACCTTCCCAGCATCAAACCGATTCGAGCCTAAATGGAGGGAACATAAAAGACAAGCCTATTAGTGTGCCCAGTCTCAGTGCTTATCATATGAGACTGACGTAAAAGATGTAGAGATAAAAGAGGCAAAACACATTTAAGCATCATTTATAGCACTTTACTAATTTTTTTTGTTTAAGTAGGGAGGTAGAGTGACCCATCTACAATGCAGATAACAACAAAAAGAGCTATTTTTAAAAATCTGCTTTTTCTCTTTTTATGTTCATAACCATTGGTCAAGCTGAGTACATTCATTAGAATGACTAATAGAAACTGAAATAAATTTCTTTTCCCTGGAGCTGCGTTTTTACTGTTTTACTCTGAGAACATTTTAGAGCCTGCAGTTTTTTACTTTTACTTGAGTAAGGACATTCAGTTGCACTTCTGCAATAGTCTTATTTAACACAAGTATCTGTCTTCAGGTATTTCATCCAGTCCCATTACCACAGGTGTATAAAATCAAGCACCTAGCCATGCAGTCTGCCTTTACATGCATTTGTGAAAGAATGAGGTTGAACTCGCTGAATTTAAGCATGGTACTATAATAGGAACAAGTCAGCTCGTGAAATTGATTCCCTCCCTAGATATTCCATGCAAGTGGTATTACTGCAAACAGAAAGTGTTCAGAAACCACAGTAACTCAGCCACAAAGTGGCAGCCCACGTAAGGTTACAGAGTGAGGTCACCAAGTGCTGTAGCACATAGTCAACAACAGTCTCCTGACTCAGCAACTACAGAGTTCCAGACCCCCTCTGGAATGAACATCAGCATAAAGACTGTGCACCGGGAGATTCACGGCAGGGATTTCAATTACCCGAGCAACTGCAGGCAGGCCTTACACCAAGTAGAATGCCAAATATCAGATGGAGTCCACACCACCACTGGACTCTGGAGTAGTGGAAACGTGTTCTGTGGAACGACGAATTGTGCTTCTCTATCTGGCAGTCTGATGGATGAGTCTTGGTAAATGCTGCCCACCAGACTGCATTGTGCCAACTATAAAATTTGATAGAGTAGGGATAATGACTGCTATGGAATCATTTTTTCTGGGGTTGGCCTGGATCCCTTACAGTAGTTCCATGTGAGGGAAATCTTAATGCATCAACTTACCAAGAAATTTTGGATGATCCTATGCTTCCCACTTTGTGGGAACAATTTGGAGAAGGCCCTTTTCTGTTCCGGCATGTCTGTGTCCTCATGCAGAAAGCACGGGCTGAAAGGCATGGCTGGATGAGTGACATGAGTGACTGGCACAGAGCCCTGACCTCAACCCCAGTGAGCACCTTTGGGATGAACTAGAAAAAGATTATGAGTCATCTCATCCAACATCAGTGTATGATCTCACAAATGCTCTTCTGGATGAATGGGTAAAAATTCTCAAAGATAAAGATTTCAAAATTTTGCAGAAAGCCTTCCTAGAAGAGTGGAAGGTACTACATCCTCAAAGGGGAGGGCAGCTCCAAATCAGTGCCTGTGGATTTAGAATGGAACTTCATAAAGGCTAAGAGATAGCAAAGGGGAGCTCATACATCATGACTTTTTTTTTTTGCAGGGTTTTGAATTTGGCTGATTAAAACATGCAGTGGTACACAGAAAAAAGCTGTCTAGGTAAATAATTACTTTTGACTGCACTAAAGTCATCAGCATGTTCCACACACATTATGCTGCCCTCAGTTCAACTTGTAGCAGGTTTTTCAAAGTGTTGACAGTGTTTTTTTTTTCTGACATTATCATAGAGCTGACAGTGACTGAATCCCCTTTTCAAGGATACTCTTCACGTAAAGTCTCTGTTGGTCCACTGCTCTCCAAAAATATCCATCACAGTAAGCGGGCTCTGCATACCAACAGGCTCTACATGATAATGAGTCTGTATTCATCATCCCATACAATGCAAAGATAATACATTAAATAGGAAGGTGTTCGTACAGCCAGAGTCTCGGTGGTTCTGACCAAGACAGAAGAGAGAATGTGTCAGTGTTGGAGAGCTGCCATGCATTCAGAGTAGAGCGAGTCGGTAAGACAGGAAATGAAAAGACTCTCCACGGACTGCTCAGACAACTAGAAGGAGAAGTCCTGAAATACTGCCTCTTCTGACTTGCTCAGAAAGCAGTATTTCCCTCTATGACACTGCAAAGAGCTTCACTTGCTTACACTTATTAGTTTTAGCACTTAGCACCAATTCCCTTAAAACCCTTGGGTACTCTTTAGCTGACAGTTTGCTAAACCACACAAACCTTTGTTAGCTTTGTCACACTTTCTGTGCCTTTATGTCACATAATACAATTTAGGGCAGACTTACAACACAAAATTATCAATATTTTTACCGGTTTTCCCTTGATTTCAAGATTTTGTGGAATTGGCGTAAAACCTCTGCCAAATTATCAATGTGGATTAATCCGCTGTGGCTCATCCCTTGGGGAGAATACAAGGGAGCAGCTGAAGGGACAACTGGAATCTGACTTGCTTATAGCCTTTGGTCTTAGAAACCCAGAGGAGATTCTTGGGGTGAAATGAGTCCATTTCTTTCTTCTGCTATGCAATATTAGAAGTGTTACATAAGTAACAGTTATTCAGTGGATCAGAAGTCGGATTTAGTAGCCAGAGAGTTGCTGAGGGAGGCAGTTCAAGATCCGCCTGGACCTGGACCTGGACCCAGCGGCCATCCAAGACCTGCTGGCCCAAGACCCTGCCCTAGACCCAGATGTGGAGGTGGACCAGAAGGCCAGAATGACGTTACCCCCTGAGCATTGCCGAGGTGCCCTTAAGCAAGGCACCAAACCCCCACATTGCTCCCTGGCTCCTGAAATGGCAACCTTGCATGCTGACCTTCCTCCTTGCATGCTGAGTGTAATTGTTCGTGTGTATGTGTGCATTACAACCTGTAGGTGTGTTGGCAATTCAAATTTCCCCCTGGGGATTAATAAAGTATGGTTTGTTGGTTGGTTGGTTGGTTCATTTGTGTGGTTTAATTTTGGGTCATTGCCCAAAAGGGTCGAGCAGGCAATTTTCTTTTTGATTAGACATAGCTACCTAGCTAATTAAGGAAACGAGAATATTAAAAATCCAGTTCTTGGTCTCTCCCTACACAATTTGAAATAAATAATGAATATTCTTGCATTGCAGTCTAAAGACAGCCTTTGCTTGTTTTGGGTATTACTGTATGGGCATAATCAGGAAAACTACCGGTCTTTATTCTTACATGGACAAGTTATACTGTTTAATTTATACTTCCTTGGAATTGTGCTTATTGTATTTCCAAGCAGTGAAATTTTTCAGATGGCAAACAAAAACTCACATGTAAGGCAGTAAATGCTTTTTCATGTCAGGTTTCTGATATAAACTGAATCATAGTATGAAAAGCCCGCTAGCCTAGGCTTACTGCTGTACACTCAATAGACACTTCTTAAATTAAATACACCTTGCTATTACCGGGATCCCTTTTGCTTTCAGAACTGCCTTTTAATTCTTAAGGGCATAAATTCAACAAAGTCCTGGAAACATTCCTCAAAAATAATGGTACATATTGGCAAGACAGTATCATGTACTTGCCGCAGATATGTTGTCTGCACATCCATAATGCCAATCTCCTATCCAAAGGTGCTCTATTGAAATGAGATCTGGTGACTGTGGAGACCATTTGAATACAGTGCACTCATTGTCAAGAAACCAGTTTGAGATGATTCGTGACATGGTGCATTACCCTGCTGGAAGCAGCCATCAGAAGATGGGTACACTTTGGTTCTAAAGTGATGGCCATGGTAAGCAACAATACTCATGAAATCTGTGGTGTTTAAACAATGCTGAGTTGGTACTAAAGCCCCTGTCACACCTTCATACAGCGTAAAACTTTGGCGAATACGCTTGTATACGTCAAATAAGTCATTGGCAAGTTTTTTATAAATTAAGAGCACGCTAAAGCACGCTGTTATACATCCTAGTACGGTGAGGTCGCTGAAAAGTTTTAAACATGCACAAAGTTTCTGCTGTATGCCAGTGTAGGGCTCAAAAGTCCCACGTATGTGGGGTACAAGTTGTAGGTAAGTTTTGCAATAATTGACACGTTTACATACGTTACTTGTAAGTTACTCATTAGTTGAAATATGTCAAGATAAAGCCCCTGTCACACCTTGACGATTTAACGCGCATGCCAACATAAGAAAAAAAAATGCAAATACACAGGCAAATGTTAATTAAGTTCTAGGGAAGTTTTCTATAAGTTACAAGCATGCTGAAGTACGCCGGTATACGTGTAGTAGTATGGCGGGAAAATTTTGAGCATGCACAAAATCTCCAATGTTTGCCAGTGTATGGCCCATAGGTCATAAAATATATTTTTTTAAAAATCATAGAGTTTCGTATGCCAGCATTTTATTGAAATTTTGATACGTCAGCATACGCTGGTTAAACTGTCAAGGTGTGACAGGGGTTTAAGGGGTCCAAAATATCCCCAGACCACTACAACACTGCAATTTAAGATAGATCAGTGCTTTTACTTTGTTTATGAAAAATTTCTGACCATACAATCTGAATATTGCAGCAGAAATCAAGACTGATCAGACCTGGCAACATTTTTTCCAGTCTTCCACTGTCCAAGTTTAATGAGCCTGTGTAAATTATGCCCTCAATTTCCTGTGTTTATTTGATAGGAGTGGCACCCGGTGTGGTCTTCTGCTGCTGTAGTCTATCTGCTTCAAGGTTCAGGTGTGTTGTGCATTCAGAGATGCTCCTCTGCATACTTTGGTTGTAACAAGTGTTATTCATGTTACTGCTCTGGCAACAACAAAACATTTTCACCCAGAAAACCCCCGCTCACTGGTTGTTTTCTCTTTTTTGGACCATTCTCTATAAGACCCTAGAGATGGTTATGTGGGACAATCCCGGTTTTAGAAATACTCAGTCTGGCATTAACGGCCACGTTCAAAGTCAGTTAAATCACCTTCTTTTCCATTCTGATGCTCGGTTTGAACAGCAGCAGGTCGTTTTGGCCATGTCTACATGCCTAAATGCATTCAGTTGCTGCCATGTGATTGGCTCATGAATGACTGGTGAGTGTAGGTAGTAAACTCAGTTAGTTAGCTCAGCTTGCTAATGGTTACAGCTAAAACTGGGTCTCTTTAATTCATTCCTTACATTTATGTGGTCTTGTGTTTTGTAAGCTTTTTTTAAAGAAGACATTGCTTGGATGGATGGATGGATTGTGTATCTTTGGGGTGTAGGCAATACAAACCCACACATATATACAGACAGCTGCAAGCCTCCATCTGTCTGTTCTGAACTGGCACTGTTGAAACAAATGATTTACTGCTGCCTCAAACTGTCCTTCTATCCTGAACATGCTCTCTTGCCCTTTTTGCCACTCTTCCCTGCTCCTCTTAAGTCTATCCCTACTTAACTCTGTCCTTTAACCCATCTTCCAGTATTTTCCAATCTGACATGGTTTCAAGTCTTCCCTGCTGATGCATGGAAGAATTTCAGAGGACTGTATTAAATCTCCTCAGGTGAATACCAGAGGGGATTTTAATTTTATTCTGAAGGCATCATACCCTGGGGAGCACAGTTCTCCAGCCTGAGCCCCGACTTCCCTTTGAACTCTACTTAGATTTTCTCGCCGGGCTTCTGGCCATAAGCAGATCCAGTGTATCGTTGTGGCCTAAGAGGACAGGAGGCTTTTGATTTGTGGTTCATTTGAAAGAAGAATTGTGCTGAGCGCATCCCCGATGAGGATTGACCCCTGCTTGATAAGTCTGAGCGTTTTTTGAAGTTATGTATGAATTCAGGCCATTGCTTTATCCATATTCACCAGAAGCACTGGGACCACATCATCTCTCCCAAAAGAATTAAATGTTTGCCCAGATGTGTCATGAATCAGAACATTTCAGATTCAAAGACAATTTAAGAGGTTTAAGACAAGAGTAGAACTTCTCCACCTATGAGCTTTGTCTAAATCTGACTTTTGGGGCCGTAACATGTCTATATTAAGCAAATCTATGTCTGTTTGTTTAGTACTTATTATTATTTAAAGAGGGATCTGTGTACCAGGCTGTCAGGTTTGCAAACAAGGATTAAAGGCTCTAGTTTTATCAAGCAATTCCACATAGCTCGTGCAAGGCCATGTGAGCACATATAAAGTGCTGACAGATTTTTGTTAATTTTATATTAAGAACAAAAATTCAACAGGGTAAGAAACCAGTTTTAAGTAAGTGAGGTATTGGAACAATAGGAACACTTCTTTTTCCTTTTCTGTTGAATAAGAGCATACTGTGCCATGGCACTCTGACATTTGTAGGATGAAGAGAGCAATAAAGAAGTGGATGAGCCACAAGAGCTTTTCCCATGAGGATATTTAGGCTATGTCCTTGTATTGTATGAGAGGCAAGCAAATGTGCTGAACAGAAACTGTTCTTTCTGCTCGTAAGCATTGTGGGGCAAGTGTGCAAGAAGCTTTTCAGTTGAAGAACCAATCAGGCTGAAAATTAGAATAGTAAATAAAGCCAATTAATGCTTGGCATAGTTCGCAAACATTTCAGGCTAGTAGGTAGAAAACTGAGCTGTAAATCACCGCCTGCATGGCGTTTTGCATTCTGTTGAGTGACAAATATTAAACCCTCACAGACTTTGGTCAGGTTAAGATTAAAAACGGTGTCATGGTTCCCCTTTTTGCCTCCTTTTTGAAGCTCATCTCCTCTCTTTCTTTCCCTGGTTCCCTGCCTTTCCTCATCCCTAGGGGTCTCCGTCTCTGTCTGCGTCAGGTCTGTGTCTTATTTTGGTAACCTGTCTGGTCCCCGCTGCACTTCCCTTCCTAATTGTGTCAGCTGTGTTTCCCTTCCACCTGTCGCCCTCTCATTGGTCCGTCTCCGTTATTTAAGTTCTGTCTCCCCGTCTCTCCCTCGTCGTGGCATACTGGTTCTTCACTAGTTGTCTCCGTGGATGCGTCCTCATCGCCCTTTTGTTCTCTCCCCGGCATCCACCCAGGTTGCTGTTCGGATCTCAGCCTGGAGGTTTCCACACCTGAAGGAAAACCCTCTTGGACACTGTTATTTTGTATTGTGGCGAATAAAGCCCTTTTGAGTTTATCCTCCTGTCTTAGCGGTACTGCATATTGGGTCCACAAACGGAAACCCTTTGTTGTCATGATTATAATAATAAACATGCAGTTAAGGTCATGGGACAGTTCACTTTCATGTGGCTGGTTATCGTGATCACCAGCGTTAGGTTAAGTGAAGCCAGATAACAGAAAGATGTCCTGGGTATGTTGAACTTAGTTTGTCGTACAGGACACTGGCCTCAGGTCAGTCTTTCATTCACTTAGTCAACAACTCATGTTTATAAATTTTTGCTCTGAAAATTGATGGTACAGTGGTGTGGTGGTCAGAGTTGCTATGTGTGTCTGTAGTGTAGTGGTTTACACATTTACCTTGCACATTAAAGATTCCTGGTTCAAGCCACGGTGGAGACACAAACCCTCACAATGAAAGGGTTCAGCCAGGGAAGGTAGTTGGCATATAAACTCTGCCAAATCACCTGTGTGGATTCCTCTGCTGTGGCAACCCTTTGGCTAAATGTGAGGGAGCTGCTGAAGGTACTTACTAGTAGTGTTGTGGTTGGTTTCTGTATGGAGTTTACATGGTCCCCCTGTGCTGGTGTGGGTTCTCACCAGGTACCCTGTCTTCCTCCTATGGTCCAGGGATACACTCATTAGGTTAATTGGTGATTGAGAATGCTTGTTTATCTTCCTGTGATAGACTGGTGACCTGCCCAGGCTGAGACTCCAGGCACCCCATTTCAGTGTCCTCTGTATTCTGTTGTGTTCTGTGCACTCTGCGGTCTTTGCATGGTTGTTTTGTGTGTGTGTATGTGTATACCATACTGTATTTCCCCCAAATGCTAAAACTGATGATGTTTTATCCATTTGCTTGTGATTTTTATGTTATGCATGTATGTTAAGGCCCTCAGTATACCTCAAACCAATTAAAAACGTGTGTAAGAATTTCATTGAACATGTAGGTCAGGGTTAAAGCAAGCAGGATTTGGGTTTGGATAAAAGTATTGACCTGGAAAGACCATAAAGGGAAATGGTAAAAACATCTCTGCTTCCCTTGAGTAATGATCAAAGATGAGGTCAGGACGCCACACTTACAAAGTGATGTCCTCATATGTAATTAGATCAATATGAAGAAAAAAAGCAAAATAAGAGGGTTTTGCTAATGAAATGTTATGTTTCTGTCTTCTCCCTTGGGCTTTTTGAAGCAGTTTAATAGTGATGGCCTTTTAAGTACAAGTCAAGAGATTTTTAAAGACAGAGACACTGATTTCCCACACAGAATCTCACATTTGACCATATCATCAGGGATTCTCTTTATCTTTTAACCAGTCATCTTATTGCAAACAGCCTCATGGAGTTTAAAGAAGTTGGTGGCAAATCCTGTAACTGAAGAAGAGTATCACTGGATAAATATAATTCCCACTATTCATAATAAAAAAATAATTAAAAGAAAATAATTTTGAGATCAGTGTAGATTACTTGTGACATTGTTAAAAGATACAGCAGTGTGTATGCATCATTTAATGTTTTAGCTGTGCTAGAATTTTGGCAGCTTTAGTAAGTGTTTCAAGTCTCAAGGGAAATCCCACCAAAGGGTCAGAAGATAAATCTGACAAGGCATGATATAAAAAGGAAAAATAGTCTCATTATTTGTATCTGTGGTAACACAGTGCTTAGCACTGTAGCAAGAAGGTCCTGGGTTCAAATCCACTGGCTGGCTAGGGGCCTTTCCTTATGGAGTTAGCATGTTCTCTCCAGATACTCTGGCCTACTCTTTAGTTTCAAAGACATGAAGTTTTTGGCTAACAGCTCTTTCGGGACTAGTGGTGCAACATTGTTATTTTATGCCTGTCAAAATGTGTTATCTTCGGTATTTTTTCTAGATTTAGCAAAAGAAATGGGAATAAATAATGTGTTTTTGTGACAAGCTGCTAGAAAGAAAATGCCTAAAGAGAGCGTTTAAAATTGGCTCTTTGTTAAGTTGTCTGTTATGTGTAGACACAACACTGGTTCGTGCTTGAATGATTCATAGGTCAGTGACTTAACAAACTAATCATTCCTCTGAAAATGGTGAGGCACTGGACAGAAAATGAGTGAAAAGGCAGCCAATGTCCAAAGAGAAAGTTTGAAAGCCCTTCAGAAAGCCCAGAGAATTATTGATCATAAAAACTGTCTCCCTGCAGTCACTGGTCACCACCAAAGGTATTATCCCCGAAAATCCCCAATTTCTTCATCAAGATTGATCTGACCCAACCCCACCCGATGTGATGTGAAGTCATATGCCATGGTCAATTTTTGTTTGTTTGTGTTTGTCTTTTTTAATGCAGACTGGATTATTAAGAACCAACATATGCAGCAGTGAAGTTGATTCCATAATATCCCTGAAAATTTTTTATGAATTTCAGCCATGGCAACAGCAGATGGCAATGGTGGCAGATATGATGTGGGGTCACTCTGAAAGTATATGATACCACAGTCAGTTTGTTTTTTGTTTTGTGTAGATCGGATGAAGAGTTACGGAAATATGGCTAAAAATGTAAAAAAAACCAAAAACAAAAAAACCCCAGGAAACACCACCTGGTGGCCAATCCATATTTTCCAAATGTCTGAAAATCTTGTGTTTATCACTGTGCCAAAATTTAATATCCTGCATCAAGTAGTCTTTGTATTATTATGCTCACATGAAGAATTTGCGATGGCAGCGGTGTCACCAATGTCACCATGGAAGTATATGATCCCACAATCAGTTCATTTTTGTTTTGTGCAGATCAGCTGAATAGTCAAAAAGATATGGCTAAAATATTAAAAACAAAAAACAAAAAAAGAAATTACAGATAGTGCCACCTAGTGGCAAATCTGCATTTTCAAAATGGCTAAAAATCTAATTAGTCCCAGATCTCATGGAGATCTATCACTGTGCCAAAATTCAAAGTCCTGCATCAAATAATTTAGCTCTTTTGCAGTGGTACTGATGATTCCATCATATCCGCTTTTATGGGATATAAATATACAAGAAATATGGCTCCTTAGAGGGAAAATTAAACAAATGAGGGGTGGCCAAGACTTTTGAACAGTACTATACATTACAAAAACCCAAGACTATGACAGCTTGTATTTTGTGAACTCACTGTCAAATCTGTGGAGTAGAAAGTACATTTACCTCTGAAATACACTGCATGGAGGATGTAGCATCTATGGAAATACTCCAACCCTAAACCCACTAACCCACTAAAGCTGTGAAAATGTCTTCTCTTTGCTCAGTTCTTGGGTGTTTACAGTGCAGTGTATCTTGAGCTATGTAACATTTCTCTGTTTGTTTCCTTAGCTATCCATCCATCCTAAGTGCTCCCTTATCAACATTAATCCACTTATATTAGTGAGCTGCACATGCTCGGGTTACTTCTCCAGAGGGGATAGCTTCGTCCATCCGTTGCACAGTGAATTCTGTTGTTCATGTTTAAAAGTAAACCTTGATTTCTATTTTGATTTTTTGATAGGTGCCTTTGTGCTCCTCCATATATTGCTGTTTATTCACTGGTTTCCCCCAGGCCTGCAGACCACCTTGATAGCAAGGCTGATGTTTTTCATCAGTTCTTTCAGCTATTTTATCCTGTCGTCTATCAGTTTCTGGTTAACTTACATGCTTCCAAGATGATCTTTTTCTTAGCAAAATTAGCTGACACCAGGATGACATTTCTGTTCATCAGTGATGTTTCTGTTACTCCCCTGACATCCCCTGTGGTCATCTTCAGCATCATCATTATCATCAGCCAAGAGGATAATTCATTGCCTGCAGCTTGCTCTTGTAATCAGTTATATGAGGAGGAAGAAAAGGAGAGGTACATGCTTCCTCTTTTTCCTCTACTGGCTCACTGCACATGCTTTTTAAGTCCCTTACGAATGATTGCTGCATCAGTGCCTCAACTGAATGAACATATTGGATAACTCTACAAGTGATGTATGTCTCAATAAGTGACTGAAGCAGCTATGAAAGACACTGGGATCTGCGATTTGGCCCATGTGGAATGAGGGTCTAAGAAATGTGTTTTCCTTCAGGGTTCAGAGTCGTGTCATGGCCCTCCTTACTCTGAGTCAGATGAGGAATTCATGTCTGCCTCACACGTTTTCTTGCAGTTTACTGGGGTAGATTCTGCCGCAGTCCTGTGCATTTATAAAAAAGAATGTTTGGAAGGATTGATACCGATTTTCTCCTGCCAACATTTACCACCACTTTTCACATTCAAACAAAATCAGAAAGTGAATATTCACAGTGATGGGTGCCAAGTCAAAACAGGGACCTTACACCCACTTATAGTAGACAAATGCCCTTGTTATGACAACTCATTACAAAGAAGCCAGTAGAGTCTGAACCCATGGATCAGCAGGCACATGACTGCAAGATGTCCAGGCCCTGTGGTTGCAAAACAAGCCCAAATTATCACTCCTCCCTTACCATGCTTGACAGCTAGTATGAGGAGTTTGTGCAGACGTGCAGTGTTGGTTTTATGCCAAACATGGAACTGTGCATTATGACCAAACATCTCCGCTTTGGTTTCGTCTGTCCAGAAGTCTTGCAGTTTGTTCAGAAGCAACTTTACAAATGTAAACAGTGCTATCAGCTTTCACCTGTCAACCCTTCCAGTCTTTTTCAAGTTGTGCTGTCATGAACTTTTACATTTAACATGATAACTGAGGCCTGTAGAGTCTGAGATGTAGTTCTGACCTTAGAGTAAATATGCTGGAATGTCCACTCCTGGGAAGATTGTGTCGTTGTGTTATCATACACCTGAATGATCCAGACCAGCAAACTGCTCAAACCTCGGCTTGTTTAGTATACCTTTTTAACTTTCTGATCTTAGTCAGTAGAAACAAGAGAGTTCACGTGTGTGAATGAGAGGGAGGCAGGTAGAATAGTGAAGATGCAAGGAGTAGAGGTGGCAAAGATGGATGAGTTTAAATACTTGGGATCAACCATCCAAAGCAACGGACAGAGCACAAGAGAGGTGAAGAAGAGAGTTCAGGCAGGGTGGAGTGGGTGGAGACGAGTGTCAGGGGTGCTTTGTGACAGAAGGATAGCAGCAAGAGTAAAAGGGAAGGTTTACAAGACAGTAGTGAGACCTGCTATGATGTATGGTTTGGAGACGGTGGCACTGACAAAAAGACAGGAGGCAGAGCTGGAGGTGGCAGAGCTGAAGATGTTGAGATTTT
>VUQH01033434.1:0-12555 GCA_015106775.1 Etroplus canarensis | reverse complement strand
GAGGAGAAGAGGAAGACCACAGAGAAGATTGATGGATGTTGTGAAGGAGGACATGAAGAGGGTTGGTGTGAGGGAAGAGGATGCAAGGGATAGGGTGAGATGGAGGCTGTGGCGACCCCTAACGGGAGCAGCCGAAAGAAGAAGAAGAAGATCCATCCATTTTCTTCCACTTATCCGATTCAGGGTCACAAGGGCGCTGGAGCCTATCCCAGCTCTTAGGACGAGAGGCCGGGTACACAGTGGACAGGACACCAGTTCATAACAGAGTGTCAGACAACCAACAACATTCACACCTACAGTCAATTTAGAATTGCCAGTTAACCAGGCCCTTGGGGGGAGCGAGGGTGCGCGGACCTGGGCGCAGGGGGAGCAGGTGGGCTTGAACCCAGGACCCTCTTGCTGTAAGGCAATGATATTAACCACTGCACCACCATGATCCCCCCTCCCAGCACCAAAAACAATTTAATCAAGACGAAAATAACGAGTTCTTTTATCCACTCACATGGATATAGTAGGTGCCTCACTGGTGAGATGCTACAAATGTAAGTGCAGGTGTGGCTTGTGTCAGTCAGCTAACAGCCATGCTCTTTCTCCTCCAGACTTGAGCTGGAACTATGGTGGCTGCTGATGTTGTTAGAGACATCTGGGGACATCGAGGACAGCAGGGGATCACTGGGGGAAATTGGCCCTAGGCTATTGTCCCTTACCAGTTCCTTCATTTTACAAGTGTTGGAGCTTCCATAGGGGCTGGGTTCCCCTACATCTGAAGGTATCTGGTCAAAGGTGATAGTGCCATTGTTGAGGTCCAGCGTGGTTGGGGGGGACATATCAGGGGCGGAACTATGCTGATAGAGCTCTGAGGGGCAGTCACCGAGGATAGGCTCCTGTTTAATGGCTCGAGCCATCAGCTCTGATGTGCAGACAGATGGGGATGACACCACAGTAAGACCATGAGCACGGGCTTGGATCTCCAACTCCTAGATGCAAAAAATGACAGATAATGTACTATATTGCCGCATTGAAGGAAAGGATACAATTACGCACATATTTAATTAAGCAAGCAATGAGTTTAGCCAAGCACAGAGCCCAGAAATGGGCAGACAGACGACTGGCTGAGAGGTCGCTTAAGCAATACTAGCCTGATCTATAAACTATGCAACTTTCACACACAAGCAAGTATATATACATGTAATTTTAGCATTACATGACAGACCAATAATTACCTATTGCTTTGCAAAATTTTGCCTCTATTACATGCATTAAAATATTCTTTTGTTAAGTTTGTGTGAAATACTTTACCTCTGGGATCAAACAGGCACAGTAAGCTTACTGTATCATTTTGCGGTTTAGCTTTTTTTTTTTTTTATTTTGGCCCTAACATTTCAGAAAACTGACATAAGTTCTGCAAACCCAAAGTGACTCACCTGTATACGAAGCATAAGATGGCGATTTGCGTGCTCCAACTTCCTCTGTCTGCACTCAAGCTCCTTCGCTCTTTGCTGCTCCCGCTGTAATTTCCTGATATAATCCACTGAAGCTTTCAGAATAGTGCCCTTATTCCAGCGCATGTCTCTGGGGTATACAGGAGATAAATGTCTACAGTCAGAGTCAGCTGACCAGCTGACCAGAGCAACTCAGGATTCTTTACGGCCCCAGCGAGCAAAACGGCCGTTACATTACAAAGATACGTTGACACATGGAACCATTAGCATAAATGCACGCAAAAAATACTCACGGATCATTTGACTTGGGTATTAAGGTTCCCAGCTCTTTAATGCGATCGTTGATGTTGAATCTCCGCCTTCGTTCAACTAAAAGATTTTAATTTTAACAGTTTTTTATTCCAAAAGAATTTTTTAAATAATGTTTAAACATTTTACATTTTTCTTGTTAAAAAGAATGTTGTTGATTGACTTACTTAAGTTGTGGTTGTCCTTCTTCTGTCTCTCTTTAGCAAGAGCACGAACTTCAGCCTCTGAAGCAAAGAGAAAACTGAATGTCACTGCTTCAGAAAACAGAATTTGAATACCAGGTAATTCGACACAAGGTCTTATCAAATGAATTAACTTATTGGGTTTGAGATTTTGTCTGTTAGCATATCTGAAATCTGCTGATCACAATAAGAAGCAATCAGTATAATCTGAAGGCTACAGTTAGAAAAAAAAGCATTAAAATTAGCTTGTCAGGTTTTGTAATTACAGCTGATTATATCGTGTGCAATTTAAAAATACACAAAGCACTTAACACAGTTTCTGAAAGCTAGCTTTTACAGTTTATAACACATCATCTTTTTCGTTTTCTTCATTTTGCTTTGCTTACCTACAGGAAAGCTCTCTGGCCTTTGATAGTTTTCATACTGGCCACAGGATCCAGGCTTGTCCAGTACTTGCTTCATGCCAGGAGCTGGAGTAATTATTTGGCACATAATTGACTTAACAGTATCTTGTGCACTTCCAAATTGCACACAATATTACCATCTGCCAAGAGTAATTGATATTTAGACGGCAGTATATCTGATTTTCTGCTCAACTTGGATTTAGTCATACAAAACAACGTTATTTACAGCATGACTGTGCACATATTGTAAAAGCAGTAAATTTCTCAATAACTATTTTCAAATCACATTTGACTATCAGACAAAGGAGGTCACACAAAAGTTAACTAAACTGTGCGTCAAATGATGCCATGTCAAAATTTACAGCACGTCAGTGTAAGGGGCCCGTCGATGTACCTAAATATAACAGATAGATAGACAAAGGAATAAGCAAATAGTAATAAACACATGTGAGCGTCAATTTACCGGTAAATTCCCTTTTAATGTTGGGTGGACAGCTGTTAATGGTTAGGCCAGGTAGTTGGAGTCCTGTGTTGGTGTACACATCCAGTATATGTCCAGACACAGGAAGCTGCTGGTGTTAAAGGCCTATTATTATAATGCATACTTTTAAAAAAACAACTGTGTTGTCTGTTTTATTAGAATTCAAATTCACATGTATCAAGGTTACACATTATAGTCTTTGTCTTGAAACAAATTACCTGGTTGTTAATTTGGAGTCCTGGGTCCATCATTCCAAGAACATCTTCATTGTAGCTTGACTCCAAGCTAATAATATCATCAATTACATCATCCATCTGTTTGACACAAACCCACACCGGATTAAGTGCTTATTCTCTATCAGGGCTTCTGAATGTAAGGAAATTAAATGTCTTGCTACATGCAGGTGTACCTCTTTCTCACAGTTGTTGCTGAGGGTGAGCAAAGCCATGGGACTGTTGGGCGCGCTGCTGCCGGGCCCGGGCGGCATGCTGTGCTCAGGGGGCTGGCTGGCGCACTGGCTGCCAGCTTTACCACCGAGGGAGCTGGACAGATACTGCCTCACCTGCTGCCGCTGAGCCTGCTGGATGTGATATTTGGTGGGGTTTTCCAGGTGGGATTGCACCTAAGTGACAAAGTCACAAAATTTACACCCTTAGAGTTAAGATGTACTCTTTGACTAAGCTCATCATGTTACAGAGTATATATTTTTTGCAATTAGAATGAAAAATGAATTAAAAAAAAATTTGCAAATAAAAATGAGTAGTCAACTGAATACATTTTAAAAATGCTGTGTAGTTTTGAATGTAATAATTTGAAACACACGAACACAAAACAAATAAATCACACTAGAAAAATTTAACTGCAGCGCAGTGTTAATTTCTACTGTACCAGCTGATCAAATGATCTAAAAACATCCTTTTAAGAGTTAGCTCTTCTAACGAGGCTGCAGACTCGATTTGGAATGTATAGTCTGCATTGCAATAAGTTGACGAAACATGACCACCACAGGCCAAAAGCCCCCTTTCCCCCAGAAGCACACGCTGTAATATTTCAACTGTGTCACATGATCTATGACTTATAAATGGTATTCAGCATTCAGACACTTATGAAATAATGAAAAAGGTATTCATCTTCTCCATTAGTTCTAAAAATCCATTTTGCTAATGTTTCAGCAAATAAATCAGCTTATCTCACCTGATAGTGGCTGTATTCAAGCATCTCCAGCATATTTTAAGTTATTTTGGAAGTAATTGCTACAAAATAATATACATACGGAAGAATCCCTTTATCTTGTTAGCTTACGCCGTGGTCAGCAAACTAGCTTGTGCAAATCTGACAGCAGGCACTGGTCCTACTTAATTTATCCAGGGCTTAAGGCTCATTAGTTATGCAAGTTAAGAAAAGGAGGAAGACACCAAGACTCATCCTCCCACTGCTGTGTTGTTCCAGATTAACTATGAATTTATGTCTTTATGGACCCCATTTGACGTCACCACCTCCAACTCACAAAGGAGTCTTTCAGTTGGTTGGCCGGTAGTATGCGAACTGAAGATTGCTTAAGGCCAACTAACATTTAATCTTTAGTTCTGCTCATCTAGTATAAAACATTATTTGTTCTGAGCACCAGAAACACAACTGACACCACTGTTTCGCTACAAAACTATCTATATGAAAACTCAAATGTATGCTGTGTTTACTAACCCTATCGACTTTTAAATTTTTAAAGGTTGATTGAATTTAACTATTAACTTTTCAAACAGTCACACTGGCATTCTGAAGAAGGTAAATATCTTGATTTAGCTGGAAAGTAATTTTAGATTTGAGGAAATATGATGAATTAGACTGGTTAGGCATGGTTCTTCGCTGCCTGGGTCAGTTCTCTTTGTACTTGATGGAATTTTTCTTCTACCAGAACTGCAGTGAAACGGAGTTCATCTTTTTTCTCTACCCAAATAAAATAGGCTTCATTTTATGAAATGGCTGATACATTCGCTTCATAAGCGAAAGGTCCCTGGTTCAATTCCAGGTGGGGAGACAAGCCCCTCTCACCATGGAGGGTTGTGTCAGGAAGGGCATCCGGCATAAAATCTCTGCCAAATTACCAATTCTGATAATCTACTGTGGCGACTCCTTGTGGAGAATACAAGGGAGAAGCTGAAGCTCGATCATGTTGCCAAGTCCAGTCAGTGGTGGCCTGTGAGGGGTCCAGAGGGTGTGGTGACTGACCTGGAAAAAATTGTGGCCGGAGATACACCATGCAGAACAGTAGTGCTGGTGGAAGTAGACGGAGATAATAAACTTCAAAAGAAAGTGTGAAATGTGTAAAGATGGATTAAGAAAAAGACTCCACAGATAAAACTGAACAAAAATATCTTTGGAGCAAAAGATGACATGTTGGTTTGTTGTAAAGAAAAGAATAGAACTGACCAGTCACTGGCCTCTGACATGCATAAATGATTGTGCATGCAGATAATACTCAGCCTGTGGGAATGTAGATCTCTTTACCCCAACTTAACATCAAGTCCCCATAATATAAATCATTATATTTCTTGGGTAAAAGGCTTATTTTACAGTAAAGGGACATATTAGAATGGTAAATATAAATACAAATCAGTGTCAAGTGCTCTACTGGCAACTGTAAGAGTCAGGAAGTAGGGAACTACATCAAATCCAGGGATCACACAGGAGACCCTGAAGCAAGGTACGAAAAAAAAGCTCATTTGGGTTCTCACATAAGTATTCATATTGTGAAACTTGTTGATGCTGTCATACATTTGGTACGCACTTTTTGTAGCAAAAGCAGCGTGTAAAAATTTATTATTTTATTAGTAAAAAAACTACAACATAAGTGGTGTATTTCTCCAAACCATTGAAACTTAAATTGTTGTATTACATGTTGTACATTTTCTGGAATAACATCTGGAAGCAAAAAGGGAAAAAAAGTTTTATAAAACAAACAAACTTATATTCAATGTCATTGTTGGATATGTTGTTGGCAGTCCTTTCTTTAAACATGAAATGTTAACTTTGAATCATTTTTATTTATTTTATTTGTTTAAATTTTATTTTAACCAGGGGAGTCCCATTGAGATTAAAAATCTCTTTTACAAGGGTGCCCTGGCCAAGACAACAGCAGCGCGAATTATGCCTTGGGGCCAAACAGCAACCTCTGTGACTGAAAAATTGAAGTCAATGTGGAAATACTAAAAACTGCAGCGGCCACCTGAAGCTGACTCCACAAGCACGTCATTCCTCATAGACTCACATGTTACAATACCCAACGTAATAGCATTGGAAAGCTTCTTTACAGTCAGGTACAAAAGTGTGTTTCTTCTTTTATAACAGCTTTATGTTGGGTGATTTTTTTTTAATGATTCAGACATTTGAATGGAATTAAGTCTTAATGTTATGGGCATGCTCATCTGTATCCATTAGCTGTATGCTAGGCTTCACCTCCATTAATTCCAGTCACTGAACTGGACCGCTTCACTGTGGTTACAGTGTTGGTGCCTTTTAGAGCATTTTAATAGAATTATCTGACAAATGAAAGGGTTCACTATGTGGTACAGAAGGTCAAATAAGTTTGCGCTTCGGTTTTGGTCAGTCAGATTCTAGTAGCACTATGTAGCAGTTCTTTAGCAGTAATTCACTGGTATGCGTGTGGTGCACCCGCACAGTGTAAGGATGCAGCTTTCTAATCTAGCTTGTAAGTATTGGCTGATAACTTCAGCCTCTCATCTAAATATATTCTCTTCCAACTTCAACAAAGCGACATGGTGGCGCCAGAGCATAGGGACTGGAAAAGCAACCAACTTTAATGGAAGGTATTTGAATCACCTCAGTTTGCTGTTTAATCAAAAAAGCAAACTGTCAGAGAGGAGTACCCTCATACTGTCACTTATGTGCACTCACACACACACACAAAACTCTGGGTCATCTTACAGGTCACACAACAAATTCAAGCCTAAACAACCTATGTGAACCACATCACAAACTGCTCGTAGGAGCGTAGTGCCCTCATAGAGAAATGTAGTCACAGTTTCAAAAGTACCATGTGTCTTAGTGCAGTGTGGTCTACAAACCAGGAGAAACATTTTCTTTGGGTGCACAAGGATCAGTAGACTCACCACACAGTGAGACAGCTGGAGTAACTACGAGTGCAGATGCTCCTGAACATGTGTCCATTTGTTTGTTAGGTTATCAGTGAGATCATACTTTAAAATTATCTGCACAAGCTGATGACTGAGCTCTATATAGCTTCAAAGAGACAGAAGAAGCATTCCCCAAAGTATGACTTGCACAGGCACACCTGCTTGAAAATCATCAGGGTAACGTCCTCCTCAGTCACACCATTAAACTGTCACTACAGATGCACTAAGACTTACTGACTTTGCAGTTAACTCCTTCATGACTGTATGACAAAATTTTACTTATCTGTGAAAATATGTTAGAAGACTTCAGGTCGGGGAGACCTTTGTGGCCTGGACCCCTAAGGGCCAACCATTAGGCCAACTGCTATGTTCATCATAGAATAAGGAGCTACACTTTTTGCTTGGAAAACAAAGCCATTCATGGTGTAAATATTGCACTTACATTTTACATGGACACAGACATTTTAAAAATACCTGCATCTTTTAAAGGAAAAAAATTCACACTATTGAGTGTACAGTATTCATAATTTTAAGCACTTGTATGACTTGCTAGATGGACAGACTGAAATAGCTTATAACTAGGATGGATTTAAGGAAGCCAAAAAGAGACTGTATCCACAGATGCTTGTCTTTTTTATTGGTCTGAAGGAGCCGTTTAGGATATTTCATTCATAATAACTTGTTGCCCAGCAACATTAGATTAACTGTGTATGCTCTTGTGTCACTGACACAGTGTAATTTTTTAGACTGTAATTAATAGAACACAGGGGGATATTATCAATGTCACGCCAAATTCTTTTCCATTCTGGGGTCTACAGATTAACAAAGACTGGGTATATTGCCACATAATAATTAACCATGTATTTGAAAGTGCACAAAATATTTTGCTACGAAAACTAATGCATCAATAAATTATGCTATTTCAAATTATATTTAGTCACTGTTGATGATGCTTTATGTCTGCATTTATGAGCAGAACATGACAGCAAACCAAGGGGCGCTGAAAGCTGGTTTTGTGCTTCTTTATTCATTATTAAAAAAGTCTACTATCTCTTTAATCTTGCATTCATCCACAGATCCTCATGATGACGCCTTTTCAGCCATGTAGCTTATTAATGCCAATGCGTGCCACTGTATCTCGTGTAATGCTGCTAGAACAGAGAGCATTGCGCCTTTGTTTGAATTAGTGGAAACTCACTAGGAGCTTGAGAGGTGAACACAAACACAGTGGAAGTGCCCCCTGGCTGGACAGAGGTTTATACAATAAAACAAAGAAAGCATTCTTTGTAAACTCATAGTAGAACGTTTCTTTGTCCGCCCTTCACAGCTTGGCCTTTTCCTTCAGCAAAACCTTTGGGTCGAGAGGGAACTATTAACAAGGGATGCATTTCATCTATCCCTACAGCAAGCCAAGCTCTCGCTTTATTCACAGACTCTTTGTGAGACAGAGGTTTATTACCTTCTCAAGGAAAGCACATGGGTCCATGTTTTAGACTTATGCCTTTAGGACCAATAACATTTCGAGAGATAGTCGTCACTCTTTGACCCCTGAAAAGAAATAGATCCATTCATATCTCTTGACTGGCCCCACTCCACACTCAACTGCTTCTTCTTCTTTGGCAACTTTCCACATTTAGGGGCATTCAGTCAAAAGGAAGATTCTAATTATTCAGTCAGCCAACATTTAAGAATATGACTACAGTAGAGCTCCTGACTACTAAGAACTTTTATATCATATCATAGACAACGCAAGTCAACAAGAGCAGTCCGAGACCGGATTTGGATTGACTCCAAAAGTTAATCACTTTTAAGTTGTGCCAAGCCCCATCGCTGGTAAAATCTTCATGCCATGCCATTTTTGTGTAATCCTGCTCAGAAATAAATAAACCAGATCGGTCACAGCGCAACACTCTGAAATCGTGGAA
Organism: Etroplus canarensis; assembly: GCA_015106775.1. Lineage (NCBI taxonomy): Eukaryota > Metazoa > Chordata > Actinopteri > Cichliformes > Cichlidae > Etroplus > Etroplus canarensis. Next base: position 3,661 of record VUQH01033434.1, on the reverse strand, counting down.
CACCTGGAAAAAACAAGATCAAAGTCACCAACAACAATACAGACACAACTCTGAACACACAATCAGTATAAAACATGTACATACAGTATATGTGCCCATACCTGGTTTTCTATGTGTAATCAATACAAAAGATATAAAGTCACATGAAAAAAAAGTTTTCACAGACCTCTATGCAGTCTTGTGAAAAACTAAGTCCACCCCATGATTTATAGCTTGTAGAACTACCTTTAGCAGCAATAATTTGAAGCACTCAGTTTTTGTGTGATTTTCAGTATCTCACATCATTGTGGAGAATCCAGTGCAACACCTTGATTCATTTCTTTTTCAGCCAATCTGTTTTGTTTTTTGTTTTTTTTAACCATTGTCCCGTTGCATGACCCAGTTTGGTCAAACTTTATCTGCACATAGCCTCAAGAATACAGAGGAGTTTGTAATTAACTCAGTGCCCGGGTGCCCAGGCCCTGGGGCTGCAAAACAAGCCCAAATCCTCAGCCCTCTACTGTGCTTTACAGTTGGTATGAGGTTTTTGTGCTGTTGTTCTGAGTTTGATTTTTGCCATATGTGGCGCTGTGCATTATGGCCAAACATCTCCACTTTGGTCTTGTCTGTTCAAAGGAAAATGTTCCAGAAGTCTTATGGCTTGTTCAGATGTAACTTTGCAAACCTAAGCTATGCTGCCATGTTCTTTTTAGATAGCAAATGCTTTCTCCTGGCAACCCTTCAAAATAAGCCATACCTGTTTGGCTCAAGGTTCTGTTTGTTTGTTTGTCTGTTTGTTTGCCTTTAAACTGTCATGAACTTCCTAGTTCCCAGGCCCCAGTTAAGTTATCATTGAAGATGTTAATTGGGACCCCTTGGGATGAATTTTGGGTGACTTTGCTGGGACATCCACTCCTGGGAAGATTGTGGCATTGTGTTAAAGCACACCTGAATGCTTCAGAAGAGCAAAATGCCAAAGCAAGTTTTGTCTTTTGGTCTTTTATAATAGTGGTCCTACTGGGTTATTATAAATCAGGTGCATTTGACTTACAGGACCTAGTTGCTTGTGGATGTAGTAAGGGTGTACTTAGTTTTTCACAGGAGAATTTTTCTTTCACATGACTTAATCTCTTAAAATAAATACGGACTAAAGCAAAAGATTAATCTTCGCCTGCTTATGCAATTCTGGGTCACGGGGGGCATTGGAGCCTATCCCAGCTGTCAATGGGCGAAGAGCGGAGGACAGAGCCAACACAGAGAAACAGAAGACCATTCACAACTATGGTCAATTTAGAATCACCAATTAGCCTAACCCCACTGAATGTTTTTGGACTGTAGGAGGAAGCTGGAGCACTTGGAGAGAACCCACACAAGCATGGGGAGAACATACAAGCTCCACACAGACAGGCCCAAGCTGGCCGGCCACTGGATTCAAACCTGGACCTTCTTGCTGCAAGGCAACAGTGCTAACCACCACACCACTATGAAGCAACAGATACTATGCCAAATTATCACAAATTAAACATCCCTACCAAACAATGGCAAAGATAATTCATTGCAAAATAATTGGTCACAAGTATAATGTACTATTTTCATGACCTTTTGGATGCTACACTTCTTCATAAACTTTTTCCCCCAAAATTTATTTAAAGAAGAGTTACAAAGAAATTAGGAATTTGCGGAAAAAACCCTATAGAACAAATTAATAATATTTTTTTCCTTTTAATGGCACTGTGTTCTCCCTATCTGGCCGTTTAGAGTTTATGGACATATTTGTCTATGAAATGTATAAAAGAAATAACATTTACAAGACTCAGCAGGAACATATCTTTCCACAACCACTGTCATTGTTACTCCGGAAATTCCACATCCACAGCAAACAACAGTTATCATTGAAAGTACTTTACACTGAAGAAATTATTCTATTTTAAGCAGTAATGTTTAGGTCACTTTGACATTTTCCCTAGCTGCCAAACCTTAAGAGCTCCTCCTCTTCACAAATATCAGTTTAAACTTTGTCCAAACTATATTTAATTTGTTCATCAGATACACAGTTATGGCAAAACTCTGTGTTGCAAATTTGTTATTTTTGAGGACTGACACTGACAGAAGGCAGGAAAAAGCCATTGATCTAAAGTGACTGTAAGAAGGATTTTGAGTTGAACAACTACAGTGTGTTGTTCCAACATGGCCCAAAGGAAATAGATTTTGCTGTCTTGTCTAATGCCTTTAGTAATACTTTTCTTCAGCAAAGAGCAGCTAGAGCAAAGACAAGTCAATTCATTAAGAGGAGGAGCTTGGGACAAAGAGATGTCTTTTTGTTTCTTTTCCTGAGGCTACTGGGTAACATTAGCAAGAATGTAACATCGTCTTCCAAGAATGAGACACATAGTCTAGTCAGTATGGGATTAGAAACATGCACTTGCTTAAGTTACAAACAACAAAGCTTAATTTAGCAGCTACATAAACACACAGTGTCTGGCTGTCATGTCTGATGTGGGAATTATTCAGTTATCTAAACTTTCAACAACAGAGTTAAAAAGCAAAATGATTTGAGCAAATTACTATATATTTACATCTTGCAGTAAGGACAAAGGTCACACACACTTAAGGACTGCCATAATTCACAGATAAAGTGTAGTGCTAAACAAATATACAATTACTATATTTTATGTCAGAATTCTTTTATGGATTTTCATGGATTTTAGACTTGTGTAAATTTGTTCTAATCTTGGTAAACATTTTTTGAAATTGAGAACAGAGCTCTAGGTATATTCTGTTAAGAAGAAAAACAAAAGGCTCTCTCTTAACTCAGCTTCAGCTTAGTATGAGCCAAACCCAAAAAATCAAAGAGTACAAAGATATAACATTATTCAGCTCAATGCCTGGAGTTTGACGAAAAGGTCAGCGTAAACCACAAAAGGCTGCAAGTGGACTTGAATCTGATGATTTTTTTTTTTTTATATTCATGGCTTTGCCGAGCCATCAGATTATTTTTTCTTTGATGCTAAAGCCGAATCAATTAATTTTTCTATTTGATGCTTTCAGTTTAATCATTTAGAAGAATACCAACTTAATTTTGGGACAGTTTTGCAAAGGACCAGGTGGAGGGGAAGCAAGGCTAGGAACATTGGAGATGGATTTAAATTGTTCTACTATGGTGTAGATAGGAAAAGAAATGGAGTAAGGGTAATCTTGAAGGAAGAGTATGTGAAGAGTGTTCTGGAGGTGAAGAGAGTGTCAGACAGAATTATGACTTTGAAGCTGGAAACTGAAGGTGTGATGCTGAATGTTGTTAGTGCATATGCCCCACAAGTTGGATACCAGTTAGAAGAGAAAGAAGAATTCTGCAGTAAGTTGGATGAAGTGGTAGAGAGTATTCCTAGGGGAGAGAGAGTGGTGATAAGAGCAGACTTCAATGGGCATGTAGGTGAAGGGAACAGAGGGGATGAGGAGGTGCTGGGTAGGTATGGTGTTAAGGAGAGGAATGTGGAGGGTCAGATGGTAGTGGATTTTGCAAAAAGGATGTAAATGGCTGTAGTGAACACGTATTTCAAGAAGAGGGAGGAACATAGAGTGACCTACAAGAGTGGAGGAAGGTGCACACAGGTGGACTATATCTTATACAGGAGGTGCAACCTGAAGGAGGTAGGAGACTGCAAGGTGGTGTCAGGGGAAAATG
>VUQH01033433.1:0-12949 GCA_015106775.1 Etroplus canarensis | reverse complement strand
CCACGCACGCACGCACGCACGCACGCACACACACACACACACACACACACACACACACACACACACACACACAAACTTAAAAGTGTGTCTGGACATGAACTTGAGTGTGTGTGCCCATGCACACCCACACATGTCTATGTTGCAAGTTGAGTTGAAAGCAAAAGGATTCTATGCAGTCCTGTGGAAAACTAAGTACAACACTTGTTTATTCACAGCTCTCTAAAGATCCCACCACAGCATTTCAACTGGGTTAAGTTCAGGATTTTGACTGGGCCATTCCAACACCTTGATTCTTTTCTTTTTCAGTCATTCTGCTGTGCGATTTGGTGCTGCGCTTGGGATTATTGTACCGTTGCATGACCCATTTTCGGCTAAGCTTTAGCTGTCGGACAGATGGCCTCACAATTGACTCTAAAATACTTTCATATACAGAGTTCATGGTCAACTCAATGACTACAAGGTGCCCAGGTGCTGCGGCTGCAAAACAAAACCAAATCATCGCCCCTCTGCTACTGTGCTTGACAGGTGGTGTTGTTCTCACAGTTTGTGCTGATATGCTGTGTTTGGTTTTCACTAAACGTGGCACTGTAGATTACGGCCAAGCATCTCTACTTTGGTCTCATCTATCCAAAGGAAATTGTTCCAAAAGTCTTGTGGTTTGTTCAGATGCAACTTGGCAAACATAAGCCATGCTGTGAAAACTGTGAAAACCTTTTTTACATGAATTTATGTGGAGACGCAACAGGAAACTGTAGCGATTCAGATTCAGTTTGTTGTGAACCTCAGAAAAATGATAATTTAATACATCAGTTGTTAAATAAACTCAAAACTGCCTTGATTGGCAAGCTGTCACAAATCACATTGATCCCTGACATCATCATCATCCATCATCCTTATTAGTTGATATAAAGTTATATAAACAAAATTTAATTCACATTCACTAACAGGTATTAAGCTTCTTATTGGCTGTTTTATAATTTTGTCTGTTTTTGAAGACAGTTAAACCAACTCTTAAAAATACTTCAGGTCTTTGACATTTACAGAGGGGAATGAGATAAAGACGAGAAGGATGTGACAGAGCAGTGGGACTACATTACAGGTGCACACACTTTGATGAATGCAGGTTGATAAATGCAGGACATGCTGTCACAATGATGCAGGGGAAATTTACAAACTGCCTTTGGTCCAAAGTGTCAGTTTATTCTCTTGTGTCTTGTCCTCTCTCTCTCATCTACAGTATACTGGAGGCTTAACCACAGAGCCAAGAGCAATTTGTGCCATACTTGACAGTTTGAGCACACACTTCTCAAAATGGGTTTAAAGTGGTCAGATTTTTCTCCATTGTCAAAAGATTTTGCCATGGGACCAGAAATGTTGTGGAATACTGTCAAAACTCATCAGTAGATGTGCCATGCACTTTCATACTCTAAATATTATACTGTAGTTGTTAACATTTAAGTCCGCCTGTCTGCAGGAAAACGGTTAATATTAAACCAGAATTCAAATTCAAGCATGGGTCATCCCGATTTGGCTGTTTATTCTTTAAATGGTCAAGTAAACCTTTCAGTGTTAACACTATTAAAATGCAGATGCATAGAAACACTGTTTTATATATAATATAGACTCATGTAGCCTTTTGCCACAAAAATAACGAAGTGTTATATAAGCAGCTTTGTCATGAGGAGTGACAGGAAATTTGAGTGACTTTTGGCCCAAGTGTCAATAGTAAGCTCATTTCTGTTCCCTGCCATCACATCTGTTTGTCTTTACATAGCATGGTTTGTATGTCTTAACAAGCACATTTGACCTTGAGATGTGTTTACTTCCAGACATACCATCATCCAATTTACCTCCTCTAGTGTTGGTCTGTTCACAAAGATTGCAGCTAAACACCCCTGTCAGCCTGCAGAATTTCTCACCATTATTTCTGACCTTTCTGTCTGTCTCTATGTTGGATTTTTTTCCGTCTTACTATGCGAATCTCACAACATAAACATCTGCTTTGCTGAAAACCAAATCAGTGCTCCTGCAGCACTTAACGGCATTCCCCAACCTACACTTATCGTTTTGACGCCTTTATCTTAATTGGCTGACGGGGCAGAGCAGCCCTGAACGGGCATTACAGATTAAAATATATTTACGGGACCACATTTTTGTTAAGATAGCTGACTGTTGCTTCACAGTATCTTGGTGCAGAGATAATATTGCACTTTTTGATGATATCTGTAGTGCTGTTGCCTGTGGAAAAACAATGACTCAACTTTTTTTTCTTGAACTTGAGAAGGACATATTGCTGCGACAAAAGTGATGAGGGATAAGGGATACTGTCAAGAAAAAGTATGTCCGGGGGATTGATGTAAGAGAAGTCAGAGCTATCTCATTACTGATTTATAAATGCTTCATAATGTTCTTACTTTCGCATCCTGTCTTTTCTCCACCTTACATTTCCCTCCATGTTGTCACTTGATCTTTTGATGCCTTTTCCTTCTTTCTTTTTTCCCTAATTACATCGTCTTAATGTTCATATCTCTATGACTATACCTGAATTCATCAGATTTACTTGTGAGTGCCTCTTCCCTTGTCTGTCTCCCTGTCTCTTTCTCTTGTACACACTCTCTTTCTCCCAGCAGGTGAAATTGATGGTTACAAACCCAGTAGTCAGACCAAAATGATTGGATCCTAACAGTAGTAGAACAATAATATTTTCTCCCTGTGCAGTGGCCTGTAGTAAACCAAGGGCTGAGGAAACCTGTCAAAGAGTGGTTGGTTCTGTGAGAAAGTACACGTTTGAACTGTGTGCGCAAGTGAATGTTACTGTTGGCCAGCTTTCTCTCTTGTTCAAATGCTTTATATTGCAGTTTTTGCTTTTGTGGATAGTGGGGAATGAAGATGATATGACAGCTAGGACAGAGAAGCAAACTTGGAGAAATGGAGTAAGAAACTGATATGAAAAATGCACTATGAGGGCAATACTGCACTGTTAAACATAAGAAATGTGTACCTTCAGCTGCCCCCTTGTATTTTCCACAAGGGGCCGCCACAGTGCATTAATCCATGTTGGTAATTTGGCAGAGGCTTTACTGACACAACCCTCCATGGTGAGAGGGGCTTATGTCCCCACCTGGAATCGAACTAGGGACCTTTTCGCTAGTAAGAAGAATGTGTAATCCACTACACTACAGGCACACTGTATTGGATAATTTTCTGTAATATACTGAGAATTTAGAACTTCTCGTATTTGCAGTGTAAGGTGAAAATATGTGATGCCAAGTGTATATGTAGCCTCACACTGTGAAAAGCTAAGTACACCCCATGATGCAATAGCTTGTAGAAGCAACTTTAGCAACGGTAACTTAAAGCAATGGTTTCTGTATTATTTTATCTGTTTCTCACATCATTGATGAGAAATTCATTTCAATCGGGTTGACTTTTGGACTTTGATTGGGCCATTGCAACACCTTGATTCTTTTATTTTTCTTCTTTTCTTTGTTGTATTTTTGCTGCTGTGGTTGGGATCATTGTTCTGTTGTATGACCCGATTTCAACCAACCTTTAGCTGTCAGTAAGATGGTCTCAAAGTTGACTCCAGAATACTTTGTTATGCAGAGGAGTTCAAACTGCTTGATGACTGCAAGGTGCCCAGGTCCTCCAGCTGCAAAACAAGCCCAAATCATCAACTGCATGTGAATTATTCAAATTCTTGAGCCACCTCACCTCCTGTGTGCTGAAATGTGTTCCCCAGCAGGTAACCAGTGTGGCAGCAAATGGCACATCCTGCATGCCCCTGAAAAAGAGAACCCAGGAATGGACTGTTGTACCAAAAATAGAACATTATGTCATAGTTCTTTGTTGAGCCACTTTATTCACAAGAGTATTTTGCTTTATTTTATCCACCAACAGGACACACACTCACATGCATATTCAAAGACAATGTGCCTCTTATGGTTGTGTCTTTTTTTTTTAAGTCATCATTGCTTTCTATTCAGACCAAATCATATAGCCTGCGTTACTTTCCTGCAGTGCATAACTGTGTAAAGAAATTAGGGGAATATACGATGCTTTAAAATGTTCATGCAGATGGGATACATTCTTTATTTTAAAGGGTTTGGTTGGCTAAATTATTTATGCTCACATCATAAAAAATACATGCTTTAAGGATCTAAATAGTACAAATGCAAAACAAGAGTTCATGGTTTACAATATGTTCCCTCTTGGGAATAAGAATAAACACTCAGCACTACCCATAGTATCTTTGTAGACAACAAAATGTCAGTTGTTTGCAATACTGGTAAAAAACAATACAGGAAAACACTGTTTGATTCTAATGAATAGACCAACATCTTGAAAACACTGTCTTCCCCTTAGTCTAAATGGACTACAACACAAATCAAATACATATGCATGTATGTGCAGTCATGTGAAAAATAATCGGACTCTTTGTAGTCCTGTGAAAAACTTAGAATACCCTTACTGTTTCAGTGGGAATTAAGAAGGTAAGTAGCAGCTAGGTACTGCTAATCAAATGCATTTGATTAATTGATCATTATCCAGTGTGACTAACTCTAAAAAATCAGAAGTTTTGGCAGTTTGCTGGTGTGGAGCATTCAGATGTGTTTTAACACAATGCCAGAATCTTCCCAAGAGTGGACATCCCAGCGAATTCACCCAAAGGTCAGACCATGCAATGTTCAGAGAAACTGCAGAAAATCCAAGAGCTACATCTCAGACTCTGCAATCCTCAGTTTGCATGTTAAATATTAAATTTCATGACAGTAAAATTAGACAAAGACTGGACAAGTTTGGCTTGTTTGGATGGGTTGTCAAGGCAAATCCTTTTCTCTTAAAAGAGCATGGCAACACAGCTTAGGTTTGCAACGTTCCATGTGAGCAAACCACAAGACTTCTGGAGCATTGTCCTTTGAACAGACAAGAACAAAGTGGAGATGTTTGGTCATAATGCACAGTGGCACATTTGGTGAAAACCAAAAACAACATATCATTACAAACATCTTATACCAACTGTCAAGCACAGTGATGGGGGGGGCAGTGATTTGGGGTTTTTTTGGGATGATTTGGGAAAAGGCCAAAGTGTTGAAATGGTTCAGTAAAAGTCCAGACCTGAAGAGGATACTACAGCACTTGCAATATAAAGAAAAATTGTATTATGCTGTTGCTGGAGCTAAAGAGAGTTGGGCCTAAACTAATGCCTGCAAACCTAATTGAACTGAATTATTGCTACTAAAGTTGGTTCTACAAGTTATTGAATCATGGGGTGCACTTAGTTTTGGTGATGTTTAAGTGAAATATATTAACCAATGTTTTTTCCAAAGGACAAATAGTTCTGAGTCTTGTTAACCTGGTAGCACATAACGGTACTAAAATACATCAAACTGAACAGCCAATGAAAAATGCTAGGGATAAAGTATCTGTGACCTTGTCTGTCTCACCCTCTGAAAGGTGCGAAGTGGTACAGAACAGTACAGAGTCACACGTTTAGCTTTTTATTTACAGTTTTAATATGTATTTTATGTATTCATCATGGTGCGTAGCAAATTTTCCTTGTTACATATGGACTAGCAAGCTTAAGATAGACAGCAGTACAAATAGCTCGTGTTTGGTAGGTTGAGATCAATCCATACCTGCTTTTAGGGTCACAGTAGTAGGTCACAGAGCTCCTGACCTTTGTGATCTCTCTGTCCAATCTTCTCATGTTGAGCAGTACACATAAGAAAAAGTTCTTCAGTTCATGCATGATCATGACATGAATGTATTCCCCTCTCCATCAGGAAAGAGTCCATATCTGCTGTTTACTAACCGTCATGAAATCCGTCGCATTCACCTGCTGAAGAGTGAATACACACAAGTGGTTCCTACGCTGAAGAATGCTGTGGCGCTGGATGTGGATGTGTCCACCAACAAGATGTTCTGGTGTGATCTCTATCACAGGAAAATATACAGGTACACACACAAACAGCACGCGCACACAGTGACGTGTCAGATATAATTTTTTTTTATATTTTAATCCGATCAAGTACTTCAGAGAGGTAAAAAAAGAAGAATTTTACTCCTTCTCTAATCAGCTCGATTTTCTGGATCACTGTGATAAAAATAATGTGATAATTTTTGCCTTTTTTTTGGTTTAGTTGACAGAAAACTTTTCCATAATGGTATATTTCAGTACTTAGATCTGTGATATAAATGGTGTTTTCTATAAAGGCAGTGTGTGTAAAAGGTTAATGAAGCCCATATAAAACCATGAAAGCCACTGGACCTTTGGAGTTTGGATAACTCCTTAGTCATTCTTCAGTCAGCCTGTCATTATCTTTCTCCTCAATCCATCCATCTTGTCTGCTTCAACCTGTCACACCTTCTGGTAGTGAGGCAGACACACCTGTTTGTCCTTCACACACATATGTGCACACACAAAATCACACACTGTGACTATATCATTGCTTTGTACATAAGCGTGTGTGTGTGTGTGTGTGTGTGTGTGTGTGCTACTCTGATGGCTGGCAGGTTGTAGGAGGGGCTTTCTATCATCTCAGCTTAGCCATATGCTCTGTCTAATTTCACTGCCTCAATAATCACCACCATTATTCATCTGCATACATGCACAATCACTTACACAGATTCTCCCACACAAACTTGGTAATAGATTTAAGGGCTTGTGACACAGAAAGGACAAATGAACTCATTCTTCAGGGTGAAGTCTATTTTGGAAGAAGAAATAAGCTCACATACAAAGTTACTTTAAGTGGCAAGCAGCAAGTGAAGTTGTGCAGCTTAGTCTACTTGGTGTTGTCTTGAATTGTGTTTTCTTCCTTCAAGTCTTTCAAAACACAGTCTTCTGCACTGTGCAACCAAAAGCATGTCAGAATATCTTCTCTTTTTGACACACTGTATGTTTTGTTTTCTGCTGTAGTGTCATGGTGTAAGAGTATGTATGCCCACATTTGTTAAGCCTATTACTTACTGTACCAACCATTTACACGAGTTACAGAAACAACTAACCAATCAGAGCTTACTAGGTTTGATTGCTTATAAAAAAGTTATCTTCCCTCTGTAGATGAAAGATATTGAAGAAAAGTGGGTGGGTGACGACATTAACCACTTCTAGCGACTGTCAAAGCAAACTCTGGTTTGTGTTGTCACGCACGGTTTCTTTGCTTTTCTGGTTAATGCCAGTGACACAGCTGATAACACCTCCTACTCAAGCATCTTACTTTCCAGTGAAGATGTGTGTTTTTTTCCTCTGATAAGTTGTATTTTATCAAATAGCTGGGCTTATTAAAGTGTGTGCTCCTTATTTGCCCTGGCTCTGATAATGTGGTTTTCCAGACTAACTCATAGTGATCAGCATGCTACAGGTCAATGACTTGTTAACTTCTTCCCACGATGGAGATATCTATTCCGAAACAAAGGTACAACCAATTAAACATGCAATCTGCTCAGTGGACTTGGACTCATCAGTCTTTGTCCTATACTTCAGTGCAGCCTGAAGCCTCTGTTCATCCCTCCAACCTGTTCATCCTCGTCTAAGTGAAGATGTTTGAACTAAAATTAAGGACATAGTGAATTACAGTCTTTTAATATCTACTTTATGTTCTTTTAAAGTCTGCAACCCTGTTAAAATGTAATTTTTTTGTAATGTAGAAAAATAGACCAAGAAACATAATTTAAGTATGTTTCTGAACAAACAAAACAACTAACTTTATTAATCCCTAGCTGGGGAAATTCAAATTGCTGACACTCCTTACAGATTGAATGTACACACACACACCCACACACACACTATTCATGCAACATGCACTGGGGGAGGTCGGCGAGCATGGCTGCCATTTCGAGCACCAGGGAGCAATGTGGGGGTTCGGTGCCTTGCTCAAGGGCACCTCGGAAATGCTCAGGGGGGTGACATCTTTTTGGCCTGGTCCACCTCCACATATGGGTCCATGGCAGGGTCTTAGGTTGGTGGGTCTTGGATGGCCACCGGGTCCAGATCCGTGTGGGTCTGGAGCCGGCGGCCCTCAGCAACCCTCCAGCTCCTAAATGAGTCATCCGACACACTGAGCAATTGCTGCCTCTTTAATGTGGCCCATAGCCCATGTTAAAAAAACTAAAATCTTTGAGGTGAGAAAAATAAAAACAAACAATTAAAATAATGTGGTTGCATAAGTGTACACACCCTCTGTGTTAAGAATTACCCAATCGCATTCAAGTCCCCTGTAGCGTAGTGGTTTGCGCATTCGCCTTACAACCGAAAGATCCCTAGTTTGATTCCAGGTGGGGACACAAGCCCCTCTCACCATGGAGGGTTGCGCCAGGAAGGGCATCCAGGGTAAAACCTCTGCCAAATTACAAATGCAGTTCATGTTAAATAGTAGTCATTACACAGCTGCCGTCAGTTAAAGTGACTCTGATTAAATCAAATAAAGTTCAGTTGTTCTTGCAGGATATTACTGACGTTTATTTTGTTGCGTCAAACACCAAAGCCATGCTCCGCAAAGACTTTACAAAACATCAAAAGGATCTCATTGTTGAAAGGTTGAAAGTAACAAAATAATTTACCAGGTATTCAATATACCACGAAACACAGTGAAGGCAGTCATCAGCAAGTGGTGAAAATATAGAACAATAATATTACCAAGAGATGGTTAGTCCTCAAAAATTGTTAAAAGAACCAGAAGCAAACTGGTCAGGGAGGCTGCCAAGAGGCCTATAGCAAAATTGAAGGAGCTGTGGGAATTTCTGGAAGGAGCCGGTCATGTACTACAGGTGACAGCAGTCTTAGAACTCTTCATATGTCTGAGTTGTGAGGCAGTGTGGTAAATACAGAAGCCTTATCTTTCAAATAAAAACATCTAAGCCCCACTAAATTTTGCAACAACATGCACGAGTGTCCCAAAGCATGTGGGAAAATGTGTTGTGGTCTGATAAGACCAAGGTTGAACTTTCTGACCATGATTCCGAAAGGTATGCTTGGCATAAAAACAACACTGCACATGACCCAAAAGAGCACTGTCTCATTTTGTTACATCACAAAAACGTGGCGCATTGAATTTTTATATACTCTGTATTAGCTAAGTAAAATATTGGAGTAATTTAATTAAAGAGAAAATATAATATGTTTAGTGAAACTCACAATTAATTTAGACAGTATCACAGAACCGAAGTTGTAATTAATACAAGCTGTACACTTGTAATTTGTTTCAGTCTACATTTGTCACATTTTCTGATCTATAGTTCAATAGATTACTGTTGCGTTAATAACATGAGGGTTTTCCTTCATGTCCACTTTGCTCCAGCCTTCATTTAAAATTACCCCTTAGGCTGAAATGGGTGCTGGATCCATGTCATAAGCCCCGAGGCACAAGCGGAACACATAGTAACGCTGTAGCAGCTCCCATCACCATAACCTGCCTACAAAGATGAAGATGTCTGGGATGGCAAAAAGTAGCACAGTCAATTAGCAACATAATCTGCCAGTGTCTTCCGTTTTTACCTCATTCCTTGCTCTAACTACCTTACTAGCCTTTTTCTTTAGTTAAGATGGACCTCTTGTTTCTCTCTCTCCTTTTCATTTTTGTAACATGTTGTTAAAATGTGACAGCATTACGTAAATTGGGACATTGCTTTTCCCACCCTTGGATTTCATTTCTGTTGTTTTTCCTTGTATGTAGTCAAGGCAATAATCTATTAATTTTACCACTTCACTGCTATGTAAATATCAATGGAGAATGGGGACAGAGTCGACAGAGCGAGTGAAAGTGAGAGGAAAATAAAAGAAACTGATGACAAAAGAGGGATACACACAGCTGGGAGGAGTGACAAATACAGAGATGATACAAGTAAGGTGTTTTATATGGGGCTAATAGATAAAGACAGTCTCATTCTCCTTGGGAGGTGGTTTATGGTGTCAGGTGTCAGGATTGGGTGCCCCTTACACCTGAACAGAGTAAAGAATCCATGTTCCACACCAAATATCTGAGCTACTCACAATCAAGTCGTTCTTTGTAAGGAAAGAAAGCTAGACAGCAGTACCACCTTGTGATGGATTACACTTTAAACTGGAAATTATGATGTACTGTTTACTGATATGCTTCTTTTCTACCGCCCACCAGTGCTTACATCAACAAGGCCAGCGATTCATCGCAGCAGGTGACGCTCATCGACTCACTACACTCCCCGGAGGGCCTGGCTGTCGACTGGGTCCACAAGAACATCTACTGGACCGACTCAGGCAACAAGAGCATCTCTGTCGCCACGGGAGATGGCAGGAAGAGAAAAATGCTCATAACCACTGAGCTGAGTGAGCCACGGGCCATCGCAGTGGATCCACACCAAGGGTGAGTTGGAGAAGTTGTAGGGTCGAGGGAGTTTTGAACAGATGGACAAAGCAGAAAAAGATGGCAAAGAAGTTGAGTGCAAAGACAGAAAAGAGGGAGTGGGAGGCCGTCACTGTCATTGTCTGTGAGAAAACTAATGTTATTATAGGGGAAAGAAGTTTGGTGTAAAAGTTGGCTTTACACCAAAGTACCACAATTTGTAGTGCTGGACCCATCTGTTAGATTAAGCAGTTTAACAATTATCTGGAGATACGATGTGACACTCTGTCTTCCCTCTCTTACTCTTTCTATTTGTCTCGGGTGCCTTGAGTTCCCCAAAGACACCCTTTCACAGCTCTACAAAGCTAGACTAGCATGAAATACATGCAAATGAAGCCAAGCTTTCACAGGTTTCTCATGGACACACACATATATTCAGAAGTGGTCCAAGTTTCCACTATCTGCTGTTTTGCACAGTTTCCTTTAATGTTTCCAATGCCTGTTTCACTAGTAAAACTGTAGTTTTAGAGAGAAAATGAGACAGAAGATAGATGGGAACATTGCGTGAGTGCAGTTAATTCTGTCAGTTAATAATTCTTCTTTTAAAAATTGACAATGACTTTGCACCTTAAATTCTATTTGTTTCTCCTATGAAAGTGACTCCTTTCCTTCTTGGCACTGAGTTGGTTGTGTTTTAATCATCAATGCACACTCACTAGGCACTTTATAATCTACACCTTGCCAATAATGGGTTGGATCCCCTTTTACCTTCAGAACTAACTCAATTCTTTTTGGTGTCGATTCAACAAGTTGCTGGAAACTTTCCTCAGAGATTTTGGTCCATATTGACACATTAACGTCACACAATTGCGGCAGACTTGTCAGCTGCACATCAATGATACAAATCTCCCATACCTCCACATCCCAAAGGTGCTCTATTGGATTTAGATCTGGTAACTGTGGAAGTCATTTGAGTACAGTGAACTCCCTGTCACATTCAAGAAACCAGTTTGAGATTATTTGAGTTTTGTGACATGGCCCATTATCCTGCAAGAAGAAGCCATCAGAAGATGGGTGTAGCGTGGTCATGCTCAAAATGTGCCAAGAAAATATCCCCGCACTATGACACCACCAGCAGCCTGAAGCGTTGATATAAGGCAGGATGGATCCATGCTTTCACATTGTTTATGCCAAATTCTGACCCTCCCATCCAAATGTCGCAGCAGAAATTGACTCAGCAGACCAGGCAATGTTTTTCCAATCTTCTGCTGTCCAATTTTGGTGAGCCTTGTGAACTGTAGCCTTAATTTCCTGTTCTTAGCTGTCAGGAGTGTTACCCGGTATGTTCTCCTGCTGCTCTAGCATAGCAGCTTCAACGTTCAACATGTTGTACATTCAGAGATGGTCTTAGTTGTAAGCAGTGGTTATTTCAGTAAGAAATGGATACGTCAAAGCAGCTTGGCCATTCTCCTCTGACCTCTGGTATCAGTAAGTGTTTTCTGCCAGAGAATCACAATCAGAATCAGATTTATTGGCCAAGTATGTCAACACAAACAAGGGATTTGACTCTGGTAACATTTGCTTGCTGTACTTTCAAAAAACTAGACATAGACATAAAAAAAGGACTAAAAGAAGGACCAGCAACTCCTCAGACACGTTGAACTTCCTGAGAGAACTCAGGAAGTTCAACCTCTGCTGAGCCGTCTTGATGGGTGATGGGTGTAGTGGTGGGGGGCTTCTCTTGAAGTCCACCGTCATCTCCACTCTCTTGAAGGTGTTCACCTCAAGGTTGTTTTGGTCACACCAGAGGACCAGCTGTTCCATTTCCCATCTGTATGCAGAACTGCCACACATCGCATATTTTTGGACCGACCATTCTCTGTAGACCCCTTGAGAGAAAACCACATTGGAAAATCCCAGTAGACCAGTAGTTTCTGAAATACTCAGACCAGCCTGTCTGGCACCAACAACAGACTATGTTCTACAGAAGTATAGATTAAGCTTTAGCATCCACTTGTCAATGTGCACACCCGTATTAATGCATAATGTTATACAATTCTAAAGTCTTAAATGCTGTAAAAACATTGTGTGTACTGTAAAGCTGGGCATATTAAATTTGGAGTCTGTGAGGAAGCTAACCTCAAGTGGCCATTTGGGGAACTGCAGTTTTTGGCACTTCTCCATTAGCTTCATTTTTAAGACTGTGCTGAGGTTCCTGGTTCACTTTAATCTAACTTGTGTATTTTCCTACAGGTTTATGTACTGGTCAGACTGGGGAGGTCAGGCCAAAATTGAGAAGGCTGGGATGAATGGAGTGGACAGACAAATTTTGGTGTCTGAACACATTGAGTGGCCCAACGGAATCACTCTAGGTAAGAAAAACATGCAGTTTTGGCTGCAAAGCCCAATGAGTAAGGAAGAAAAAACTATAAGATGATACACAGGCAGAAAAATCAATCAGTTTTGAAAGCAGTATTATTTTTTTAAAGGAGTTATTATGCTGACATTGCTTTTAGAGAGACAGAAAAAAAGTGGCTTGAGTGAATTCAACACAAAAAAAAGACATCAACAGAGACACATAGATTGAGAGAAGCACAGTGAGAAAAACAACGCAAGTTGAGAGAAGA
>VUQH01033432.1:40896-64612 GCA_015106775.1 Etroplus canarensis | reverse complement strand
CAACTCTGTTGCAGAAGTTTTCATAAATGTGTGGCACTTGTAGGTTGCTTTGCTTTCACTCTTCTGTCCAGTTCATCCAAAACCAGCTCGATAGGGTTTAGGTCTGGAGACTGTGTGTTATGGTTTGTGGTATGTGGTATTGTGGGACCAGGTTTTGTTTAATTCTAGGATGTTTGGTTTACCTTTTTTCTGTCTCGTTCTTGTTTCTTTCCAGTTTGGTTGTATCCCCTTTGCTGTGTGCCTTATGTTTTACTTTCATTGTTCCTACCCCAGCTCATGTTTAGTTATTGGTTCTTTGTGTCTTCCTCATGTTTTCCAGTATTCAGCCTCCTTGTCTCTAGTCTCGGTGTGTTGGTTCATGTTTCCCTTGAGTCCTTTTGTACTGTGTCTGTTCCTTGTTATCCTGGGTTCAAGGCTTAAACTACCTCCACTCCTGCAGAACAGCTTTAAGTTGTTAACATATTGCTTGTTCCCTGAAAAAGGCCTTTTTGTATAATTCTGAAAAGTACATTATTTTTCAGATTTAGGTAACCTTACTTTTTTTAACCTCTGGCAGTTCATCACTTACCTTTGTGCCATTTCAAGCTATTCATTGGACTTGAACTGCTTGAATTTTTTAAATAAAAAACAGAAAAATTGGGGGGTTCTAAAACTTTTGACTGGTAGTATACATATATATATATATATATTCTTGTTAAAACTACTGTTACAGTTATCAGTACAGTACAGTTACATGTCTCCACTACTGTGGAAATCCCACTCACTCCCTACTGAGACCACCCATACTGAAAAGTAACAGAGTAAAATGCATTCCTGAGGGGATGCTAAAAATAAATAGATTTTTCTCTAATTCTCTTCCATATGGCCATTAAGAATAACTATAAACGCACTTGATTTCTGACTCGGTGAGACACTATGTTGTATGAACTTGCTCTGATTATGGAACCATAACCCAGCCCTAATCATTTACCTGTTCATACTTGTTGTGAAGAGATTCATTCCTTTGCAATGTAACACACAGGAAACAGAGGAAGTTACAGATAACAAAAGACTATAGTTCAAAACTACCAACCCAAGTCGGCTGCATCTCTTAAATGGCTATATAGATATTTTAATATAATTAAGTATGAGGATTTACCTCATATTTAAGCCTCTCTGAATATGGACAAATAGAGCTAGAGTAGGCAGGAATCAAAATAAATGAATGCAAACACTCTCACCTATATAGAACCCATTTGAAAGACATTTCAATGAAACACAATACCCAATGTATTCTCAGCAAATCTATTATAAACACTTCATAATATGATAATAATATCAGATATTTAGACTGTAGCTGTGAAAATGAGAAGTATATTTAGACCCTCCATCTCTTAGGTAATGACCTTCTTACAGGCAACATCTTCTTCGTCTTACAGATGCTCCCTTTAGGGGTCAGCCAGCCAGAGCCTGCCTCAACTCCTCCCTGAATTCTGCACAACATTCTTCCTTCTTCAACTTTTATCATTTAATCCTTGGCTCTACCTCTTCTTGCTTTCCAAAGTCATCCTACAGACGACCATCTGATGGTAGCTACATTCTCCCCTGATACCATCCTGCAGTCTCAAAACTCTTTAAGGTTACACCTTCTGCATAAGATATAGTCCACCTGGGTGCACCTTCCTCCACTCTGATAGGTCAACCTGTGTTCCTCCCTCTACTCTAAATACATGTTCACCACAGCCATTTCCACCTTTTTTGCAAAATCCACATTCGTTCCACATTCCTCTCCTCATCACCTCTGTTCCCTTCACCTACATGCCCATTAAATCTACTTCAATCACCACTCTCTCCACCCTGAGGACACTCTATACCACTTTATCCAACTTACCCTAGTGTTCATCTTTTCCTTCTAACTGGCATCCAACTTTTGGGACATATGCACTCACAACATCTAGCATAACTTTCAATTTCCAGCTTCAAAGTCATCATTATCTCTGACAGTCTCTTCACCTCCACAACAGTTTTCACAAACTCTTTCTTCAAGATTACCCCTAATCCATTTCGCTTCCTAGCTACATCATGGTAGATAAGTTTGAATCCACCTCCAAAGCTACTGGCCTTGCTTCCCTTCCGCCTGGTCTCTTGAGCACACAATATATTTACCTTAATTCTTTCCATCATATCTCTCCCTTTACCAGTCTTTCCTACTCTCACCTTCACACTCCTACCTTTCCTTCTTTCTCTGTGCCTCCAAACACACCTTGCCCCTCTCCTCTTCCTTTGTCTTCGGCCAGCAGTAGCGTAGTTTGGCACCCTGTTGGCTAACGGCACCGGAGGTGGTTATTGTTAACTCGGGTCTCAACCAAGCCGGTATGGAACTCAAATTATGAATACAAATATTTAATTTGGGAAAGATTTTACACCAGATGCACTTCCTGATTCAACCCTCCCCATTTACCTGGACTTGAGACCAGCACTAGGAGTAAACTGGCGAAAACATAAAGTAGCAGGAGTGATCGCTTCACCATTAGCCAAGACATCAAGCACTTGTGTGTCCTTGCTCCAAACGTTGTTTATGCCGGCACACACCTTAAAGCCTGTTAGACCGATCTACAGTGACAGACCTGTTATCAGAGCAAGAGCAATGACTGACTGGTGAAAAGGACACTGACTGACTGATATGTGAAAGCTTTGCTAAGGTACTCTTGGCCTATTAGGAAGATGCTCTATAATCCTTCCTCACTCTTCTTGTTTCCCTTCTTATCATTTTCATTCTAACTGCTCTTGCTACTGCCTACTATTCCCTCTATTCTATACATTTTCTATGTTGAATGCCTCTTCCTTTTTATTTTCACTTTCCTTTCTATTCTCACATTCTCGCTCTCGCCATTTTCTACAGAATATCTCATCCCTCCATCCTCCTTTCTCTGCTGTCATCACCTGACAGCCACCTGAACAGCATGTTGCTATAGCAACTACCCTCCCTGTGTGGTATTAGTGATGTAGAAGTACTCTTTTTAATATACGCACACAGTGCTGCATGCACATCCACGCACGCACACACACACACACACACACACACACACACACACACACAGGATATCCTCCTGTCTGGGCAACCTGTTTGCCACTCTGATCACAAAAACAGGATGTGTGTGTGTGTGTGTGTGTGTGTGTGTCTGTGTGTGAAGTGAGTTGAGAAACAAAGGAAATGAGAGAGAAGCTGAGGACAGGATGAACTCTGTGCATTTAAGCACATGAGCTTGTAAGCTCAGCTAAACATTCAGTAATTATACTTATTATTTAAAATATGTGCGTTATGTATTCATGAGCTGTTTTTCCACAAGTTTTCAAGGCATTACCCCATGGAGGGGCATGCAGGAATACAAATGTCCTACAGAAGTGGACATTAAAGTGCATTTAACCAGCTAGCTCCCTCAAACAACATCCATTTAATGTGCAATTACAGTGATTTGTGCCAGTATGAGACAAAAGCAGGTAATGGTCACAGCTGACAAATGGCTGTCCTGTGATATGCCTCCTGGAAGCTCTACTCATCCTGCACCCTTACCTAAAGGGGCTTTCACATACAATGACACAACAGCGCCACTGTGCTTTGAATCCCATTATTTTCATTGGCAAGGTTGTTGTTTGGGGAGCAATCATGTGTGAGGCAGTCAAAGTTGAACTGTGATGTAAACTTCCGCACCCAGTAGAAATGAAAGCATCCAACTGAATGACAGGGAGATGACGTGTGCAGTGCACATAAAGACTGTGAGCCTGTGCAAAACTTGAGGTTACCCATCTTGTAACCCCCCGTTCTCTGATAACATGAGTGAGGTGTCTCACTATGGGGAATGCTCCCTCAGCATTGTCCCTCAGAAGCCTCTATACCATTACTCCAGCCAGTATTGACTGGCAGTCGTGACGCTTGCGTCAAGGCGGAGCTACCCCCTTCCCTATTAAAAGGGTTGCATCATTCCTCATTCAAGACAAACCCACCTCTTCCTCGCTTTACGCAAGGAGGGTGATCTGGTGAGTCACCTCACTCATGTTATCAAAGAATGGGGTTACAAGATGGGTAACCTCAAGTTCTTTTTCAAACATTCATTGCGGTGTCTCACTATGGGGATATACAGGCTCCCGTGTTGCCAGATAAGCTTGTCTCAATGACTGTGAACTTAGGAGGTCCCCTGTGAGCCCACACCCAAAACAGTGTGAGCCAGTGATGGTCAAGTGACATCCAACCTATAAAATCTTGCAAAGGTCAAAGGTGACACCCAGCCTGCTGCTGCACAAATTTCCTCCATAGAAACACCTCTAAAGAGGGCCCAGGAGGCTGCCGTACATCTAGCAGAGTCAGCGCGAAGCCCCACAGGGGGTTGCAGATCCCTGCTGGAGTAGGCCATCTAAATCACCTCCACAATCCAATGGGAAAGGTGTTATTTGCTAAGAGGCTCGCCCACACAGGCCTTAGCCCATGAAATAAACAGCTGATCAGACCTCCTGAAAGCTTTTGTCCTTTCAATATAAATGCAGAGAGCCCTCACACAAAAGCATGCAAGCGCTCATGTTCTGCGGAGGCAAAGGGAGGGGGGTAAAATGCCCCTAACTCCAAAGGAGTGCACCCTCGCTATGGATTCTTAGGTATGAAGGCCAGATTTGGCCTAAGTGTAACCCTAGAAATATTCTGTGAGAATTGGGTGCACTGTTCATGTACTGACAGCACGTGAATATTGCTGACACATTTTGCTGATGCAAGAGTGAGCAATAATGCTGTCTTCAAAGACAAGACTTTTATGTCCATTTCACCTAGTGGTTCAAATGGTGGCTGTGAAACTGCCTGTCACAGAGCACTGAAAGGAAAGAATGTGAGATCTCTCACACCACTCTTCAAACACCCTCCACTTATTTTCATATAATGATCATGTGGAGGGAGCCTCTGAATGGTGGCTATGAAACCCTGGGGGAGCCCTACCAGATTTGACCTCTCACGGGCCAAGCCCACAGGGTGAGGCGCTCTGTGTGGGGATGAAAAATCTCCCCCCTGGCTTGGAAGATTATATCTCGACACAGAGGGAGGGGCCATGGTGGGCTCCACAGAAGGGGCATAATCTCCGCTAACCAATGGGACCTCATCCACCTGGGGGTGATTAGTATCAGTATCCCTCACTCTGGTTAGAGTGGGGGAAATCAGGGTCAGAGGAGGGAAAGCATAGAACAGAACATGTGGCCACTTGTGAGCTAGTGCATCCACTCCCAGTGGGGCGTTCTGGTCCCTCACAAGAAATACTGTAGGCACTGAGCATTCTCTAATATCTCGGTCCGACTGCTTAGCTACTGGTGGTGCGGGTGGACCACTCTGAGTAGCATCAGGCAGGATGCAAGTCTGAGGGTTCTGCGATCCCGGGTGGCCCTGGGCCATGACCTGCGGTGCTGGGTGGCAAGGGATTTTAAATGTTGGCACACCGGCTTGGTGGCCTGCGACCTGGGCAAACGTGTGGCGGGGAGGTGAAGGTTGGTGCACAGCCTGGATCTTCCTCGGAAGGCACAGCTGAAGGGCCTCTCCCGCTTTCCTTTTCTCCTCACAGCGGTCCTCTCGTCCAGGATGTCATGGTTCTCCCTGTCCGTGAGCACCGACAGATTAAGCCATCTTGCCCTCTCTTGAAGAACGATGATGCTCAGAGCTCTCCCGGCTACGTGCACTGCTGCCCTGGTAAGGTGGAGCTACTGGTCTGTAACGATGCCCAGCTCGTCCCACAGCTCACTGGCACTAGAATTGGCTCTTGCCTGATCCTGAAGCTCCGCGGAATAGGCTAGCAGGAGTGATGAGGCGTTCAATGCCCTTACAGTGGTGGCAATGGATTTATATGCTTTGTCAGTGAGGGATGACTGCAAGAGTTCAGCCTTGGAAGGCAGGATTAAACTGGAGGACATGGAGAGTCTCTGGTTTGGGTGGAGATGAGAGGCCATCAGATTTTCCACCATGGGAATTTGGTAGAAACCCTTCTCTTTCATCCCAAGGCGATCAAACGCCGCCTCTCCCAGAACAGGGTTGGAGGACGAAAATGGCTTTCCCCAGCAGCGTGTGACTTCATCCATGCATCCAAGCGGTAGCACCTGCTTGGTGGTGCGCTTCACTTTGGGAGGCCTCTTGCCCTCATATCGTGAAGTGGAGGTCTCAGTTGTCACCATGGGCCATGGGATTGACAGCTTTTCAGCAGCGCGTTTTGCAACGTCGAGCAATTCCGTGCCACGGGACAGCGTTTCAGGGTGATCTCCATCGGCCCTTTGCGCTGCAGAAACTCGGCCAGAGGGGGCAAAGAATTCGTCCTCATCCTCATCCGAGACAAGATGTTCCGACGCTCCTTCAGAGGAGTCACTAAGGAGCTCCTCACTAGCCTTGAGGGATTCAGACATCACAGCTTCACAGCTGACCTCGACATCATCTGCCAGCGGGAGGACAGAATCCATCTCGCCGCCTCAGTTGGTGAGATACACTCCATGGCTATTTCAGCCAGAGGCATCACTGGGTCCTTGTTTGAAAAGTTAGCCTGGCAAGCCAGCCTGTAGCGAAGGCTCTTCAAGGTAAAGCCGGCACAGTGTTCACATGTGGAAATTGCCGCTTGGGTGTGTTGCAGCCCAAGGCACATCACACACACACACACACACGTCATAAGTGTCATAACCTGAAATTTTGCAACCACAGGTACACATTCTGGGTGGCAGTTTGCAGTCTTGACATGTTGGAAAGCTTGGTATAGCTAGCTCGGTTGACAGAATGGCAAACTCTAAAAATAAATAAATAAGTCGGGCAGCTGTAGTCAGCTACAACGAACTGGCTAGTGTGGTGTCTAGCGCTTGTACTACTGAGCTAGGTAGCCATGTGTATCTAATGCAGTTAGCTTGGTCAGCTAGCTGTTGTGCTAGGTGCGTGGTGGCAGCTAACATGCTCTCCATGCTCTTTGGTGCAAAGCAGTTGACCTGCAGACATGAGCTGTGCTAGCACCCGGTGACCAAGGTGTTAGCTTGCTCAGGTGGACTCTTAAGCTAGCGCTCATGTAAGCAGTCAGGAGAGACAGGCTTACTGAGAAAAGCGAGAAGAGGAATTTGAATGAGGAATGATGCTGTGTCAACCCCTTTTATAGGGAAGGGGGTGGCTCCGCCTTGACGCAAGCGTCACGACTGCCAGTCAATACTAGCTGGAGTAATGGTATAGAGGCTTCTGAGGGACAATGCTGAGGGAGCGTTCCCCATAGTGAGACACCAAAATGAATGTTTTGAAAGAGAACATTATGTAGTGCAAAAAGAGTGCAGCCACCAGCACATTACAAATTTTGGGCTATTTGCTTAATCCTAACGGTCAGCACAATGCATACTGCTTTCTATGTGAAGGGCCCATAAACCAAACAAAGTTTTTCTTGAAGCAAGAACACAACTGATGTATCATCTACTGTGTGCTACACAAAGCTACTTCAAGGGCTGTAGTCTAAGGTCGATTGTTTGCTCAATATGCTCTCATCTGAGCACTGGTCTCACAGTCACATGTTATTCTACACCAACAACCTTGCAGGATTGATCAGTTATTTTCAATGGAACAGACTACCTTTAAAAAACAAGGTGTCTTGAGAACAACACCAAAATTTTCAAAACTTCTGACTAAGTCAGGCAATGCCAATCTAATGTGTCTACATTTTCCTAAAACTGATGACTAAAAAGTTGAATGGAACTCATTTCAACAGGTTTAGTCTAGAAATCGTTTTATAAACGCACACACATCCAGCTACAGTTCCTGCAACTCAACAGCAGTATGTACATGCAGACCAGACTGGATGTAAGGCCCACTATCATTGTCACGCAATAATTCTTAGGCTGAATCCTCAGTTGTTATAGTTTATTTAGTGAGCAGAATTAGGAAATAAGGTGAATATTGACTCTAAGTTTGTTGTTATTAATTAATTATAAAATATCACGTTTAAAATGATTTAATATGCTGGAAATACAGGCATTAAAGACTAGCTTTTAAATGTTTAGATCATATTAACAGCAGGTAGAGTGCACCCCATATTGACTGATTTCATTGATTAACAACAGCACAAGCCCCTCCCCAACCATCAAACTCCCAACACTGCCCAGAATTCACATGTGAAAACAGCAATAGTTACATTCAGTCCATGGGAGGCACTGATTACAGGACAGGGTATGATGACATAATTGTTACTCACTGGCCTGGAGGATGACTGGAAGTCATCTGAAATATTTACGGTCACACCCAAAGTTTGTTCATGGAGCTCTTCGCTGTCAGCAATAACCCATCGTTAAATTTGAGCAACTTTAAAAGGAACTAAATTAAGTGTGAAGATGAAGTGAAGAAATGCAGATGAAAAAAAATCTGACATTAAAGTCATAAAAGTACATCTTTCAGTTGCTAAAAAACAATCACCTTGATCCATTCAGGTCCATAGGTTTTTGTACAATGACACATTTTTTTGTAATTTTGTCTCTGTAAACCACTACAGCAGATTTTAACCTAATGATGTGATTTAAGTGCAGATTTTTAGCTTTAATTCATGGAGTTTCACAAAAGAATTGCATGAACTGTTTAACACATAGTTAGCCATTTTCAGAGGCTTGGATGAAAATTCTTTGTAGCCAATGACTACCTGAAGTCTAGAACCCATGAGCATCTCCAAATGCTGTGTTTCCTCCCTTGAGATGCTCTGCCAGACCTTTATTGCAGCCACCTTCAGTTGCTGCTTGCTTGTAGGTTTTTCTGCCTTTAGTTTTGACTTCAGTAACATAAAAGCTGCTCTGCTAGGTTGCAATCAGGTGGCTGGCCATTGAAGAATATCTCATTTCTTGGCCCTCAGAAACTCTTTGGTTACTTTTGCTGTATGCTTGGAGTCATTATCCATTTGGCTTATAAAGCACCATCCAATCAGTCCTGCAGCACTTGGATGGCTCACATCATCAATAAACTCTAGTGACCCAGTTCCCCTGGCAGCCATGGATGCCCATCCCATAATAATCCCTCCACCATGTTTTAAAGAGAATGTGGTGTGCTTCAGATCAAGAGCTGTTCCTTCCCCTCTCCACACTTTTCTCTTCCTATCATTCTGGTACAAGTTAATCTTGGTTTTATCTGTCCAAAGAATTATTTTCAGAACTGGCAATCTTACAGATGTTTTCTGGTAAAATCTAATCTGTTCTTGAGTGTAACTAGTGGTTTGGACCTTGCTGTAAACCCTTTGCATGTACATTTATGAAAGCGTCTCTGGATTCTAAAAAGTGATCTTGATTCGGCTAGATGTTGTGAAGGGTGTTAATCATGGAAAGAATTCTGCAATCATTCACTCTAGCTGTCTTCTGTGGTCTTCCGGACCTTTTGATGTTGCTGAGCTGGCAGCACCTTCTTTCTCTTTAAGAATGTTCCAGATTGTTGATTTAGCCACTCCTAAAGTTTTTGCTATCTCTCTGATAGGTTTATTTTGGTTTTTAAGCCTAATCATTACCTCCTTCACTTGCATCAACATCTCTTATTGAAAACTCCAGTGAAAAGCTGCCAAATTCAAGTTCAACACTTGAAATCAAGTCCAGATCTTTCATCTTTGTCATGAGTAAACAAGGAACAGGCCTCACCCGACCACGAAAATCTTGTAAGTCAACTGTCCGATTACTTTCGAGACTCTTAAAATAGGCAACTATGTATGCATATGATTGTGCAAAAGATGGCTGGAATTCCTAAATAGTTATAGCAATTCTTTTGCAAACCCACTGAACTAAAGTGGCAAGTCTGCACTTCAATCACACCACGGTTGTTTCATTTAAAATCTGCGGTGTGTACAGAGGCAAAGTTACAAAACAAATATATAAATAAATAATTTTTACTGTCCAGAAACTGAGAAACACAACTGACTTCTGCTTTGCATTTATTCTCATTGTTCCACTCACTTATTTCTCCTGTCTGTGTCTCAGTCACTTTTGCTCACTTTTTAGCTGCCCTCTCTCTCACTATCTGATTTCTTCCTGCTTTTGTGAGTCTGCCATTTCAGCCCCCTTACGTTCTCTTTAAGATCAATATACTTGATTTCCTCTCTCATCTCATCCAGACTTCACTTACCTGAAGCTCTCTGCTTCTTGTTTATGCGTGTGTGAGGTTAGGATGTCTCTGACATTTACATCTGCTGAATAGGCTACAGGATCATTGACTGGAGTGGAGGGTGAATGGAGGAGAAGCAAGACCCAGTGAGTGATGACAGAACCAAGCTGTTTTTTGTTAATAACAATAATAAATGTGGGAGAATAGGGACATAAGAAAATATCCATCTCTGTCATTTTTGTTATGCCTTTTCTCTCTCTATTAACCTTAAAATCCGTGCAAATTAAATATACAAATATCTAATATCAGACACATTAGAGATACATGCATGATTATCAAGACAGCTACAGTAAGATGGATGTGTGCATGAGATACTGTTACACACAGTATAAAGAAATGGTCAGAGGAATATAGAGAGAAGAAGGCTTGAAGAAGGAAAAAGAAAAAGGTACAGAAGTGATGACAAGATGTAATGTCAATGAAAATAAACTACAAAAGAACTCATTTTGGGTGTGTTTTCAATAATAATAATAACCAATAATGTTAATGCTGATTTAGCACATATATCAGTGAAGTATGGGTGTGCAGAAGGACAGAGACATGGAGCAGTGCGGCAGGCAGGCCTTTTTGGGCAGTACTGTGAAGTATGACCCCAGCCTAAAACTATTCCAGTAATGCTGATTGTGGGAGGGGAATACGGGACAAATAGCTAACCCTCACATGCAAACTCACACACAGAAAACATGGAGCTTTAGATTGATGGCTGGTAATTGTGGCTGACTCCTTCATAGAAGGCTGGTCTGGGTCAACACACCAAAAGGACAAAGGTTAAACTAGAGCATCTTCACTTTCTTTCTCGCTCTACTGTCCTCCTATGTCACCCCTCTGGCCTTTATCTGTAGCTGTTCTGCTAGAGACTCATATCTGTTATTTTCTCGCCTCACTGAAAGTCTCATAAAGCTTTCCCTCTCTCTGTTGGAACAGCTGATTGGCTTGATTTTCTTGACTTAGCACCAGGGGTTGAGTACCTGAGTTTCTAGCAGAGACAGACAAGAGCCAAGGGCAGACATGATGTAGTAAAATCCAATTGTGGGAGGAGAAAAAGGGGCAAAGAATCTGTTTGCTTATCTGATCTTGAAACAAAATCTATTTGCCATTCATCATGCTTATATACAAAAAAATACACTGCACTCAGACATTCCTCCACAAACACACACCTACAATTAGGAGGGAATCTATTGTCCTACTAAGTAAGGGGGTTGTTGCTAGGCAACCTCTATTTCTAAGGTGAAAAAGACAGTGCTGAGGGAGAATAGTGAGAGACAGAGAAAGCTCAATAGAGGGAGGGAGATAATAAGCGTCTGAAAGCAGGGGGGTTGACCACAGGAAACGCTCACTTAATCATTCAAATCACATGCAAATAAAGACAATCATCCTCTAACACACACAAACAAGCACTTTCCACTTTCCCTCTGCTCTCCTCCCGTCCTCTACACTTACCCTCTCATGTGCATATGCATGCTGAGGATATTGAAACTTCAAAACAAAGGTTACTGTGTGGACAACTGTGAGAAGGCATATCTGTATGTTCAACTGCACTTAAGAGCAGGACTGGTTAGGATGGTTTTCATTAAGCCCCAGAAGTTTTTTTTTTTTTTACTGAGAACATTTCTCAGTGTCTGCATGGATGTGTATGTGAATGTCATGGAAGCTTATGCAGAGCAACATCAAATATAATGGAAATCAGACAGCCTCACATTGTTGGCTGCAAGCGCTGCTTAGTTTCTTCGTAGACACAACTTAAGTAACACTGAGTAACACAAGCACGCTGACTCAGCTTTCTACTGGGGAACGTATTTTGGTTTTGTGTGTCCCAACAGATCAGTAGCACAGTACAAAGTGGCCATCTTATGGATGAAAATAATTTCATGGTATGTAAGCAGTTCAGCCATGTTTAAAATGACAGCAGTGTGAAAAAATGCAGCTCTCTCCACACTGCTACAGCAAAACAACAGAAAATCACTGAACCAGATTCAGCGAGGCGCTTCTGTGTTACCCTACCAAATACACGATATCCCACATTCATAATAGACTGCTTTGAATCATTATAGTAATCAGAAAAAAATTTTGTGACATCCTCTCAGAGAGGTAAGATTTTGCCTGTGTGTATTACAAACTGTTAAGAAGTGTTTTGACATAGCTTGTAGTTGTAATAATGTACAGTACTTGGCAGAAGTCTTGAGCCACCCCTCATTTCTTTACTTTTTGCTGAGAAAATGGGAAATTGGTGCAACAATTTAATGAAACAATGGAAATATGGTGCATAAGGGAAAGAGTTTTTACAATTCTAACGGGCTTGAAAATTAATATCTGATATGAACGCCTTTATTCTTCAGTGCAGGCTGAAATCGATCAGGATAATTTTCTTTTAACTTCTAGCATACCTTTCAGCTGCTCCCTCATATTCTCCACAGCAGATTAATCCACATTGGTAATTTGGCAGAGGTTTTATGTCACATGCCCTTCCTAATGCAACCCTCCATGGTGAGAGGGGCTTGTGTCCCCACCTGGAATTGAACCAAGGACCTTTTACTTCAAAGGCAAATGAGTAAACCACTACACTACTGGGGAGACTAAAGCATACCTTTTGGCTGCTCCCTTGTATTCTCCACCAAGGGGTCGCTACAGCAGATTAATCCACATTGGTAATTTGGCAGAGGTTTTTACACCAGATGCCCTTCCTGACACAACCCTCCATGGTGAGAGGGGCGTGTGTCCCCACCTAGAATCAAACCAGGGACCTTTCACTTCAAAGGCAAATGTGCAAACCACTGCGCTACCAGGGACACCTTTCTTTTAGCTTCTAGTAGTCTTCTGTAATAGTTCTCCAGGTGTCTTGAAAGACATTCCAAAGCTCTTCTTTGGATGTTGGTAGCCTTTTGGTTCTGTTGTCTGTCAGGATGATCCCACACTGCTTCAATAATGTTGAAATCCAGGCAAAACCTGCTGCCACTGATTTTCAGTCCATCCCTTGTGTAATTTGCCATGACTCAGCCTTTTCTCCTTCTTTCCCTTTCATAAGAATGGTGTCTTGACAGCCACCCTATAATCGATACCATTGCTGATGAGGTCTTCGTGAACAGTAAATGAATCAGCTGAAGGCAATCTCTCAGGTCCTGTGTCAGGTCCTTGCTGGAATTTTCCTCTTTCTTAAGGACATGAATTTTCAGATACTATTAATCAACTGTAGATAGTTTTTAGGCCTGCCACTTCTTCTTTAGTCCTCCACTGGTCTGGTTTCCTCAGATGTATTAACTGACAGACAGCACATCGTGTCAAGATATGCTATGTTTTCAAAATCAGAATCAGAATATTTTATTAATCCCAAGGGAAATAGCATAAAGCTAATAGCTCTTTGGGAATCACCTTATTGGTGCAAATATACTATTTACTGTCTGTAAATCTGTGTTATCGTTGGCATTTTTCATAGATTCAGCTAAAGAAATGGGAACAATGTTTTTAAGACAGGCTGCAAGTAACAAAGTGCCTAAAAAATTTCTTCTTTGCTAAGTTGCTGTTATGAGTAGACACAACACTGATTCATCCTTTGTGTTAGGTGGTTTTTTATGCTTTGCACTGGGAGGAACTGGGGACTATTCAAAGAATAGCCAAACAGCTGAGTACTGAATAGCGTTTTTGCTTGAAATGCCTTTCCTCCATAATGACAATCAATCTCATTGCCTTACTTAGAAGCATCCTTAAACAGCATTTTGAAGTGTGACAGGTTTCATAGATCAATCTGTCCATTACTATCACACTATTCATCAAGTGTTACTGAAAGAGTACTTTGGGCAAACTGGCCTCAGAAAGAAAAAGAACAGAGATATTAAGTGTAATCTAAACAAATCAACACAAAGACCAGGTGTCTCTAGGTTTAGAAGCAGGAGTTCTGAGACTGAAAGCCTAACTGTTTAAGAAGGGGATTGCAGCCATTTTCACACATGCACTGCAACCATGAACTTTTCTAAACATTCCACAATCAGAATCAGAATCAGAATACTTTATTAATCCCCCGAGGGAAATCACTTAAATGGAGATCGAAGTGAGAAGGCAAATGTCTACAAAAGTCAGGTCAGCTCTCTAGTACACTAGTAACCATGTGAGAATCATGCAGATAAATGTCCAGTGCATTCAGTGCAAGTGTACTTTATGAATACTTTTTCTGTATGTTAAATTCACCACTCTTGCCAAAGCCAAACAGAGTACTTCCAGTCTTCAGAATGTGTCTCACCTGATTCGCCCAAAACGTTCTGAAGTATTGTAAATCGACCTTCTATGCAAAAAAAAAATAAAAAGCAGAAAAAAGACCTACATAATCTACTACTGAGTGGAAAAGGTGCTTAATTACATCCAAAAAACCCTGTCATACAAGACTTACAACTGCAGCATTTTATAAAAGTGAAGCCAGGAATGAATGAATATACAAAAGAAATGCAGAAAAATAAACATTGAAACATTTATGAATAACTAAACAGGAACAATGGAAGTTAAACCAAATGTGGCCTGCAGCACATGTGTGAGTTTTCATTCATCTGAAGAATGAATCAAAAAGAAACCACAACACCTCATTTTAGAAAGATTTTGGCCTAACATTCAGCCAATGCAGTATGTGCTTCCTTTTGCAGATTTTTTTAAAAATGTCATTAATAGGAAATCTACTAAACATACATTTATGATTTTCATTGACATTATTAACTTGACTTATTAACATTTACTTAGATTTCATAATGGTAACGTTGTACAGTAATACAGTTCATTATTTATTATATTTAAGGCTATATTACAATTAGTAAGTACCGACTTTACATGTTGAAACATCAGCATATAGAGTAAGGTACTCTTAAAAGGTTAAGTCAATTATGTAAAGGTGCAGCTGTAGAAAGAGCAGTTTAAAAGATCTCAGTAACTTCCATTTGTTTCAAACATTCTTACGAAAAAAACAAGCTGTCATCCATCAGCTCCTTCAACTGGTTTAGGGACACTGACAGATTCCAATCACAGCACTAAAACTGTGTTACTCAAAATTACCAATGACAGTCTTATGTGCTCAGATAAAGGAGAATATTTCATTTTGGCTCTGCTTGATTCATCTGCATTCTTTGACACCACTGATCATGTCATTCTAATTGAGAGATTATTGAAATTCGCTGCAATTTTTGGCACTGCTCTCAAATGGTTTTCATTTTATTCATCTCACAGACACTTCAGAATCCAAAAGCATGTGGTCACCTACAAGTTACACCTGCAGGAGCTTTTCTAAATCCATAGGCATTAATATGGAGTTGACCCCCCCTTTGTAGTTGTAAAAACTTCCACTCTTCTGGGAAGGATGATTTTAGAGTGTGTCTGTGGGAATTTTGTCCATTCATCCAGAAGAGCATTTGTTAGGTCAGACACTGATGTTGGACAAGAGGTCGAGGCTCACAATCTCCATTCTAGTTCTAAGGTGTTGGATGGGGCTGAGGTAAGGGCTTGGTGTGATAAAGTCAAGTTCTTTCACACCAGATTCATCCAACTATGCCGTTATGGACCTTGGTTTGGAACTGAAAAGAGAATTCCCCAAACTGTTCCCACAAAGTTGGAGGGACAGAATTGTCCAAAATGTCTCAGTAAGTTAAAGTATTAAAATTTCCCTTTACTGAGAGGCCCAGGCAGACTCCAGAAAAACAACCCTAGAGCATAATCCATTTATCTCATTATCCTCATGCAATGAAGCTCCCAGTGCACAGTTTTTGTGCTGATGTTAATCCCAGAGGAGGTCATTGCAGTTTTTGAGTGACTTATACACACTATGCACCTCAGTACTCACTGACCCTGCTCTATAACTTCACATCATTTGTCACTTCATGGCTGAGTTGCTGTGGTTCCTAAATGATTCCACTTTGGAATAATAATACTTAAAGTTGATGATGGAATATTTAAGAGGAAAGAAAGTTTTCAGAATTGACCTGTTGAAACCATGGAATCCTGTTACCGCACCACACTTGAATTCAGGGAGCTCTTCTTCATTCCTTCAGAAATGTTGTAAAGGCAATCTGCATGGCTCTGTGCTTGATTATATAGAACCCTAACAATGGGCTTGAATGAAATGTGTGAATTCAATGATCACAAGGTGTGGGTCAATATTTTGTCTATATAGTGAATACTTATAGGGTCCCCTTGTGGGATTCCTCACGGCTCAGTCTTTGAACCAATTCGGTTGTCATCCTATATGGTACGTCACCCTTTGGTCATCTACTAAACAGCTTCAAGAGCAGTTCTTTACATTGCTATACTGATGGTATGCAACTGTAATTTTCTGCCTAACAACCTTAATAGCCACTTCACTACTCTCACTGAATGGATGCCTTTAAAGTTCCTCCATCTCAGCCTTGACAGCGTCACTAAGGTGATCAGTCATACCAGACACATGAAGTTATCATTATCCTCACTCAGTAAGAAAGCCCTTTGACTTTGATGTCCACACAACTGCTGGACTACAAAAGTAAAAGGCACTGCTGAGATTTGAACCCAGGATCTCCTGTTTACTAGACAGGCGCTTTAACCAACTAAGCCACAGTGCCACATAACATTCATCCTTCTCTAATTACCATTGCCATAATCAAATCTCATATTAGTAGAGACTAGGTACAAGAAGCTTATCAGGACAGAAAAATGAAAAATACACAATTATTGTCTACTGGGAAGCTTTAAGTCTGACTGCAGATATGTTAGAATTTCAGTGTTCCAGTGGCTGCATCAGCGGACCTCAGGAGTCAAAGTGGGTTAGTTTAGCTCTTATTCTAATTCTCTAGCCTTTTAGTAACAGCATCTCAGTAAGCACTGTTAACTTAGCTTATCTGCATGCTTTATGACTGACGACGCATAATATAGTACAGTACCAAAGTAGTGCAATCTTTGTTGGTGTTACTACATTTTAGTAATGGTGTTTATGTTTCTCCTGCCCACTGCCCCCATTCCTGAAATCTTGAGCCCCAGAAAACACAGCATTTTAGAACGAGGCATGGTAATGAATTAAACATTTTGAAAACTCGCAGATGAATCCATCCAAGACCAAGGTTAGGCGTTAACTAACTCTGGCTAGTTATGAACACATTTGTTAAAATATCACAGTAGTTGGATGTTAATTATTTATTTGTCTGACGAAAAGGACTGTATAAAGGCACATGCTTAAATCAGTAAAGAGGTAGTTGATTGACGTTGAAGATATTTAAATCAAATACAGTTTCTTTTTCATGTGAGTGCCCTTAACTTCTTCATCACACCGCATATTTAGTAACTGTCCAGCCAGACTTACCTGTGCATAGTCCCGTTCCAGTTGTCCTTTCTTCAGACTGTAGCTCCTACAAAAAGAAAGACAGAGATATGCTGAAGTTTACAGATGGAAAAAGAAATTACAGATAGATTCATAAAATATACAATACCATAATATACCACCTACAGAACACATTAATACTTAATACCACACATTTCTCATCATCAGAAGCATCATTTGTATTCTTTTGTTACATAGGACACAGAAGAAATATTGACCTTATGTTTCTTCATTGACATTTTGTGTACTTTTTGTGTTCATATAATGAAGAAAAGCACAAATTTAGAAATAACACTTAGTATCCCAGGAGTGAGCTTGGTAACCACAACTTGTGCAAGGATGAAATTACCATTGTCTTATTATTTCTCAATGGTCCTTTCTAAAAATAAAAGCTGTATTTCTGATCCACAAAACACACACCCCAACTAACTTTCCCCTTGCTCTGTCAGTATGACACAACAACATCCTGGCAGACAATGAAAGCTGTTATCACGGGCCAAGAATGTGCAGAATGAAAAACATAACATTAGGTATGCGATTACAAAAACAGATAAATACTCCAGCCACGTACCTGAATAAACAAAGCAGGATGTATAGTGGAGCTGGCTGGTACACAAACATTTTACCTGCATATTTTTATAAAAATCAGATGTATGTTCTGTTCACCAGATATGATCGCAGCTAACTAACTCACTAAGATTTTTAAAGGGTTTTAAGACTTTCACAACACTTTTTCCTCATTTTTTCCAGAAGAACTGATTTCCTCTAAAGCTGTTTAAAGTATGTTTGAGAAATAGCAACTATACAACAATTACGAATTGCAGAGGGAAGGGGGAGGGACAAGAAAAAAAAATAAAAAGGCACTGCTGGGATTTGAACCCAGGATCTCCTGTTTACTAGACAGGCGCTTTAACCAACTAAGCCACAGCGCCACATAACATTCATTCTTCTCTAATTACATTGCCATACTCAAATCTCACATTAGTCAAGCCTAGATACAGGAAGCTTATCAGGACAGAACAATGAAAAATACACAATTATTGTCTACTGGGAAGCTTTAAGTCTGACTGCAGATATGTTCAAATTTCAGTGTTCCACTGGTTGCATCAGCGGCCCTCAGGAGTCAAAGTGGGTTAGTTTAGCTCTTATTCTAATTCTCTAGTCTTTTAGTAACAGCATCTCAGTAAGCACTAAACTGTTAACTTAGCTTAGTTTTCTGGAATGGAGACACTCCACTAAGCTATGTTAAATGTTCTCGGTGTAACATTCCTCTTTTGATTACTAGCACTACTATTGCATTAAATGCTTGCTTACAATCGCTCAATATTTGCTCATAAGCACTCCCAAAACAGGGATGAAACTACGCTAAATTATCCTGTACAGCTATGTTGCAAGCATCAGATATAATACTGTGACATAATGTTCATTTATGTTTTCCCATGACTAAGACATCAGTGTATATGCTTGTTAGCTGCATATTGAAGCTTTCAAAACTACATCTTTTATTGGTGGATGTTTCTTATTATCTGGGACAAATTTAACCAATATTCTATATAAAAATTAATCTTAGTTTCAAACAAGAGTGAGGAATGGTTTCACTTTTTAAGTAACATTACAATCAGTTCACACACTGACAAAAAAAATAGAGAACTTTTAAAAAAAGTTCAGGTCACACCAGAAACAGGACCATAGATCAATACAACTGGCATGTTTTTAGCTATTATTAAAAAAGGTGATGACAAAAATTAGGCTTTGTAAGACTTGTGTTAGCCCAAATATAAACTGGAACCTCAATTTTGCTATTTGCCAACTGAAGGGGAAGTGACAAGATTGAAGATATTTCTGGCGGTGTGAATAGAGATTCTTTGTAAAAGCACTCTAGTGTAAATGGGAGTTGTTCTCACATGTAAATGATGGCATTGTGTTTAGGTGTCAAGAATAACCTAATCGTTAGCATTAACTTTCAGCTCATTCACATGTAGATGTTTAGAACTCCGGCCCATTTGGAAGCACACTTGTTAAAGGCTTGTTAGAAAAGTTGGAAAAAAATTTTTTTGAAAAAAAAAAACTTTGTGTGGAAAAATAAGCCATAGATTGGAAGAAATATGACACCCAGTTATAAAGTGAACATGACTGAATAACTGTATGAACTACTATCATTTTGCCAGAAATGATCTGTATTGGCAATAAGAAAACATTTACTGATTCCATTAACTGGTGGTATTTGTTTACCTGGATGTTAAATGAATTCAGCTTTAAGAACTAAACATCACTATTTTCTGGTTTTGAAAATGCAGTGGCTCAATGCCTTTGCCTTTGTATCACCACTTAAAACATCACAAGGTATATTCAGCCCCAAGTATGCATCCCAAGCTGGCACATGTTTTGTTACTGTACAGTATATTTTAACTTAGTACTGTCTTATATCAGCTCCAGACAACAGACTGTTAACGTTACAATTAAGCGCCAACAGGAAAGAGAAACAGTGGAAGAAGACACAGAGAGGAAGACCACACTTACTGTAAGAGTAGACAGCATAATTACTACCAAATCTCTCTGTGATAATTACAGTCTAAACAAACAGGGTAGTGCTTCTTGTCAAACTGTTCAGCAGACATCTTTTCTGTTAAAGATGCTATATTCAGTCTGTTTTCCAAACAGAGGCTCCTTTGAAATCAGAGGCCTAGAAACCTGCAGAATAGCCATTTATCACTGATCTACTTCAAGAGGCTAGAGCATGTGCTTAGTGTTTAACCCCACCCCGTGCTTGTCAGATGAATACGACACATACCCTTCCCCTAACAGCATTGTCAGCACATGTCTTCACTGCCTGGTGTTTGAAACAGACACACTTTACATACCCTACAGGCCTAGTTGGCGCAGTAGGCAGCGCGTCAGTCTCATAATCCGAAGGTCGTGAGTTCGAGCCTCACATAGGGCAAATCTTTTAAGAATGACCTGACAATAAAGTAAACACACTCCATGAAAAACCAGCTTGAAAGAAAGCACATCCAGTACCCTCTGCTGTTGCTCTAAAGTTAAACACACTACAGCATGAACAAGGTCTACCTTCCAATAAAAAGATTTCAGCATCTGTCGTTATGGTCCTCACAGAGACATGCTCCTGCTAGTTCTCCAAAATCCTTGGAAAAACCAAGCTCGATACCTAAAAAAACATCTTTTCAAGTATACCTAGGAGATTCTTTAGTGTTTTAAAACAAAAAGCACTGAAAACAATAAACCACAATTTTATGCAGCAAATATGTGCTCAACTATAATGGTATTCACATCTGCACAGTAACTGAGGTCAACATGAGCAAGTGAAGACTCAACTTTACTCTTAACTATATTAGTTAAAAGGTCTCTGTGCCTTTCCTTTATTCACAAGAAAAACTGTCTAAAATCACTTAATGCTAAATATTAAATAGATCATGCAGGGCCACACAAAGGACAGACAGTACTTTATATTACAGTGTAGCATTAATGAATAGAAACAGCCAAAAAGGCAATGCTGGGATTAAAAACCAGGATCTCTTGTTTTTAATAAGTGTCCCTGGTAGCACAGTGATTTGCACATTTGCCTTACAAGTGAAAGGGACAGAAGCCCCTCTCATCACGCAGGGTTGTATCAGGAAGGGCATCTGGTGTAAAACCTCTGCCAAATTACCAATGTGGATTAATCCACTGCGGCAACCCCTTGTTGGAGAATACAAGGGAGCAGCCAAAAGGTACATTCACATTCTTATTTTTACCAGACCGGTACTGTCCTATTAAAGCATGTTTTGAGCTCTGGAACTTCTGTTGCAATCAGATATATTAGCATATAATATCAATATACAGCCAGCGCAAACAGGCATGGGCTTTAAGTGGAATTACATAGAGATTTGGCTATGCAGCAATAACGACATGTTTGCATGCAGATCTCCAATAAAACAGCTTGCAGCCTGATTGTAATGACGGTATACACAGGGTATATGTAGAGTGAAAAATTCAGTTGAACAGGAAAGGGAAAGACAACAGAGCTCACCATGGAGTGCAGTAAGCCCAAAAAATAATCAAATATCAAAGCACACATTCGAAACACAGCAGTTTACATTGTTTTTAACACTTGGTTTCACTTCATTACAAAGAAGCTCTTTGTATCTCATGACTTCTGTCAGCACAACAGCACAAACACAAACAAGTAGCTCATATTACCAGTAAGATTTTATCGTCATGCATATGTGCCACCATCACACTATATTTCCTAAAATAAAAGTTAGTAAGGCAGTGCTGAGACCTGAATACAGTCACTTTGGCCAACTAAACCAAAGCGCCTGCTGGAAATGTGTGAACACTAGTCACCAAAACTCAAACTTTATCACATCCATCTAGTGGTGATAATATGTAAAGGAAGAAATATGATCCACAGAAATCTGTGTACAGGATTTAAGGGATGTGCTGTATGTGCTAAATTGCAAAAAGGCAGGGTCAGGAAAAGGATAAATAAGGGTGCTATAATAAAACTACAAATAAAGGCTATACTAGAATTCAAACTCAGGATGTCGTATTTACCAGACAGACATTTTAACTACGTAAACCACAGGACCACTACAGGATTAATTAATTACAAATTAAGTTGAGCCAGATTTTCAAACCAAGAAATTTAGCTGGGCTAGACATTTTTAGCGGCTGGAATGCAGCAGGTAATGACAAATTTTCAACTAACAGTATTAAATGTACTTAAAAATAAGTAATGTTCAGTCACTGTTTCCCATTTAAATTTGGTCTTAGCTGACACAAGTGTAGTAGAGAGTTCATGTGTGAAAAGCTTGATTCACATGTGTATGTTGATCCAAACATACTGACTGCGATGACTGCTGCTTTCTTAACGCCAGGAAACTGATGTACTGATGAAACTGAAATTAATGCAAAGCTTTTGTGGTTACGGATGACTGCATGTCAGAACAACTTTGAGTATGATATCAAGTCTGCGACAGTGAACGGGTCTCTGAAAAAAACCCATCACTTCTGTGGGCAGAGCACATCCATCTAATTGACCAGAAAAGCTATTTTTCAATCTTACAAAGAAATATGCGCTAGTTACGAGAGACATTTGTGGAGCATCTTTGAATGCAACTTTACATTTTTGAGTTGAGAATAACATGCTGTCATCATGTCTTATAGACTACCATCACTATTTCCAGACACACTGCACTGAGAGTTGCATTCACCATCTGTACTACTGTAGGAATTTACACATAAATTTCTGAAAGCTCACAAAATGTGTTTTTCTTGGTTTTCTTTGCATCTGTGGTGGGACCACAGGCAGGGCCAGTTGGAGTTGCTTCTGGAACACGTGTAGCCCACAGGCCACCATCTGAGTAGGCCGGGCCTACAGTATCTAGAAATGGGATGTCTTATCACTCATAGCACAACAGATCACACTGAAAACCTGGCATAGGTGTCATGTCAACCATGAAAGTAAAAAAATGAGTGAAAGTCAGGAACAAGATGCTTCTTTAAGGTTTAGTACCCACTAGTCCCATCTTCATTATGGCGGACCTTTTTCTAATGCACTTAAGACTACTTTGCCTCCCTGGTGAAAGTATATTTTGGAAATCCTTAGACTGAAGGTACTTTTGCAAGTACTGTTAGCACTAATTATTGCCGAAATAACTTTACCTTGCCAGTAAATAAGACATACTGTTGATAGCGCACATGCCGTCCATATTTTGACAGGCAACATGAAAAGACAATAGCAATAAGAATGGCATAGCTCAAACCAATCATATGGCTGGAAAAGAGTTACAGCCATGTCAGGTTAGGTTGAGTGTAGGCGTAACAGCCGGCAGCAGCACTGCAGCATACCGGTAAGTCAGGAGTGGGAGCAAAAACACATGTCTTCAGACTGTCAACTTTCCTGACAACCAAAACAGTTGAAGTCATGACTTTAGGACTGACAGAAGCACTTTAATCCTGGGGGCTGAGGATATCTACAGAATGTTTTTTGCCTTTCTTTCTTTGTGGGTTTCTATAGATTAAAATGGTTTTTAAATTGTTGGAAAACAGAGGAAAGAATATGGTACAGAGATATTTTGTTATTTTAGTTTGTATTAATAGCTATCTGGAACTGATCAAAGAATGTATTAAACGTTCTGTAAATCTTAAAAACTTTTAAATGGTCCGAAATAAGATTTTAGTTTTTATATATATATATATATATATATATATATATATATATATTCTCTATGAATAGATTTGTTTCTTTTTCAATTGAG